>PVKB01001459.1:138989-414736 GCA_004027205.1 Ctenodactylus gundi
ATATATATATATATATATATATATATATATATATATATATATGCATATATACATATATACACATATATATATATATGTTTGTGTAACAAAATCAGTTTCAAAAGGATACATATGTGTGTGTATCAAGCAGATCTTTTAAAACTGAGAAAGAGTTCCCTTTAAAGCAATATTTTCTACTGATAACTTATTTTTTTCATCTTTGTATTTAATACTACTGACACTAATTTCCTCAAACCATAAAACACTAGAAATAACATTGTATGTACATGAGTATAGACATACTGAAGAATGTAACTGTATATGTGTGTACATACATGTAATTTGGGTTGGATAGAAGTTGCATGAGCAATTTATCCTCAAATGGCTCCTGTCAAAAATCTCTGTACTATTTTCATATCTTCTCTTGAATTTCAAAATTATTTCAAGATACAAATTATAATTTAAAAGTACACAAGTAAAACTTTATACATAATTTATGTTGCAGCTAAATGTTATTTTTAAAACTAAGATCTTATCAATAATTACATATACACTTATTCACATATTTCACATCTGATTTTGGAAAATATTCTTTAGCATCATACTCAGAGTTAAGCCATTTTTATCAATAATACTGTCAAACATATTCACAGTTTGGGAGTTATGCAGCTGAGAAGGCCAGAAACATAATCATTTTAAAGTTTAAGAATGTAATAAAGTTTCTTTGAAATGTTAGATAAGACACAGAGTTGACACAAACAGTTAAAGTGGACTGGAATGGAGTCAGAAACTTGGTTTCAGTCATAATTTTTGTTTGTTTTGTTTTGTTTTATTGTTCAGTTTATATTGCTCAGATATCACTTTTACCTCTCAAAGATTTCTTTTCTTGTTCATTCTACAAAGAGGCTATGGGAGCTCTGAAGTATCTCCGAGGCAACCACAGATTTTGAATCACAGAGGTTAAACCAATTATACCTACCTTTACATGTTTTCCAGCTAGATGATCCAGGTGGGTCTGGTCACATGACAGAATTTATTAGACTCTAATGGTAGATGTCATAGCCTTTGCAGTTTTTTCTTAAAGATGATTTCTATGTAAGGTGACTATAAACATCATATTGCTTCATTCAACTTGTGTCTTGATATTGACATTGTCATCTTTGACCACAAGTAGGAAGCCAACCTACCATGATTCCCTATAAATTGTTTTTTTTTTTCCTAGAGGAGCTAAGATACTGAAAGTTTTCTAGCCACTGATTTGTTTATGTAGATAACTAGGAATTAACTAGTGTTAGGAAAATATAACTTGTAACTCACGCAAATAATGGAATTTCGTGGGACTATTAGTGTCCCAGAGACAGTCTCGTATCCTAGTATTTTCTGAAAAATGACAAATGAATAAAAATCATAGAAAAGATTCAGAGATTATGGAAAGACATATGAGGAACATTCCCTGAACATCTTTTTTACTATCCTAAGATAATTATGCACTAAAGCATAAAAGAAGGCAGAGCTGCACAGACAAACTCAGTTACCAAGACAGAAAAGGAATGATGGCCAGACAGACAAAGGTTCTCCACCTTCGTCAGACTCCACCGGATTAAAAAGTGCTATGGTTGACATCTACAGTGTTCCCCACCCATCTCATGTGTTAGGAAGGCGATTTGACTGTGGGAACACCATATCCGTCAGTGGATTCATCTATGGATGACTTCATAAGCTGAATATGCAGTTAAGAGTTAGGTTTTGGGTGGAGACTGGTCTCTGGGGTAACACCTGGAAGGCTATATTCTTGTCTCTAGGTCTCCTCTCCTCTCTCTGCTTCCTGGCCTCCATTCGGCAAACAGCTTTCCTTACCCATGCCTTTCCACCGCACTGTTTCAACTTTAGAACTAGGCAAACACGATGGAAACTGGGAGCCAAAATAAACCTCTCTTCCTTTACATTATGGTTAGCGGTGTTGCATACTTTGTCTCAGGGATGAGAAGTGACTAAGACAAAAGGCAACAAGCCATTTCAATAAGAGTATCAGCTGAAAGTAAGGGAGTAAAAGTGGGAAATGTGAAACGTGCTTCCAGTTGACAGGAAGAGAAAAGGAAGGCGTTGGAAGAAAGAACACTCAAAAGCTTGGCTGTCCCTGTTGGCAATGTGGAAATCTCAAAAATTAAGGCATTTGAAATACAGCTTCTTCCCACAAGCCATCGCATCTCTCTGACTATAGAAAATGTGTGATACACGGTCATTTACTTGAACTTGAACCTCAGCTGAGGTTAGGGCCCACTGCATAATGAGTTAAATGTAAAGTGTCTGTCTCAAAACAGCAATAAAATCAAAGGGCTTAGTGTGGATGAATAAAGACAAAACAAACAAAAAAGTACATACAAATGCTTGTTGTCAACAACACTCATGCCTTTGTTTGAAATGCAATGGTTTCTTTGAAGTAACAGGAAATTGCAATATTAGCTCCCCAGGGAAATGACTTTGGCTTTCAACTGATGGTTATCGAAAGTAATAGACTATTCAGTCAGCCCAAACAGTAATTGTCAGTGTTACAACTGCAAAAAGCTGTTCAGTCAATGAAATGAAGGTAATAAAGGAGAACAAAAAAGGGCTAAGTGATTAAATGTATTAAACAACGATAACTCTGTATCACAGGAAAAGCGGTATTGGAGAGACTCTGATTGCCTTTGTCTCAAATCATCTCTGGCTTAAATACATCTGATTATCTGAGAGTCCAAAGAATGGATTGCTTGCCTTTGATGTGTTATGTAAAGAATTTTGATTTGCAGATTTGTTTATTTTTTTCTATTAGAAAAAGATAACTGCTTTGTGGAGCGTATAGTTCGCAAGTATTCTAAATGTATACTTGACCACATCTAAATATTCTCATCTTTTTATTTATTTACTTTGGTGTAGAAATGTGATTTTAAATGGGAGTTTTATCAATTGTCACTCTTTGAGATAGCAATAAAAAGATACATTACAATGAAATACACAGTTATATAGGCTTTAGATTCCAGGAATAGGGAGACAAAATAACATATTGTACCTACAGTAATCAATGTTATTATTGGGCTTATGGAAAGAAATGCAATTCTTAAGAAACCAAAAACCCCAAAATAAAAATGATAAGCTGAAGCAAGATCAATAAAGCACATACTTATGAATTTTTGATCCCCAATTGAGTCCTTTTCTCATTTCAAAAATGTAGAACCAATAACAAGATTGAGCATCAACTGGGCAGTGAAGGTTATTATTATTCTTGGCCAACAATAGAAACGGGAGATAAACTGGCAAATCAATTTCTCACACCATTGGACACCAGGAGGTTATAAATATAAGATATAACATATTAGGGGAAAGATAGACCAGTGAAAAGGAGAGATTTTCAAGTATTGTCTGAGGGCTAGAAAATTTTCCAGGAATTTACACATCATCTCCTTCTGTTTCTTTTGCGGTTCTCTTCAGTCATCGTCATGGCAACTACACACTGCCTTGGTGCCAGGGTACATGCCATGCACACGGGAACATGAGGAAGTTGCTGGTTGTCCTGCAATGACTCTGACATTCATTTTTGATGCACCCTGTTTTATTTATCCCGCTTGAAGAGGGATGTCCAGCTAATAAGCAGCCTGCCTTGAAAGATGAACAGGATCAGAGGAGAGCAGAAATTTAGTTAGTCAGGTAGAGAGTACAAGAGCAAACTTGAGGGTTAGTGATGATGGCCAACTTAACTGGACTATAATAAACCCAGGATGTTCTTATGGATGTATTTATGGGCCCACCAACTGAGGAGGAAAGTCTACTTCGATGGCAGTTCTCCTACCTCAAGTTCCCAGAGTGCTGGGATTTATAACCATATCACCAGGTATGGCTCAGCATAATTTTAAAAGTTTGTTGAATTAACATATCAAAATTATGAAGTAATTGCATCTATTAAACTTAAGAACATAATGCAAACTCTAGCGGTCTCATTGTGGTTAGGGCCAAGTGAAGCCACTTGTCCCTCAACATCTTGGCTTTCTATCGCAGTTACACCAGAAGCATAATGCAGCTCGCAGAGACAACAGTACTGAGCCAGAAAGGATCTGCATATACATCTAAGATGCATTAGCAAAAAGAAAAATAAGCAACTGTGGAAGATATCAAAATAGACTGGGAACAGCAATAAAAGCACTAAAACTCCCAGAGAACACATTCAGTAGGGATAAATATTAGTTATCCATGAATATTGATACTCGTTGTAAAAAAAATGACACTTATTGCAAGCAAATTAGAATATGGTCGGATTTTTGAAAGTGGAACGTTAAGGCGGTCACCGTACGCTTCTGTGTGTAAATACACCATAGCCTCTGGGCAGCAAGGCATTTCACAAAATCTCTTCCAAGCATTGCTAATCTGCCCCTTATGGCGACTGAAGGGATAAGGTCTGGCCACCTACCGGCCAGGTCAGGTACTACAGCCGTGGCGCATGGGGCCAGGATGTGATCCCCTCGTTCAGCAATGCAGCAGCCAGTGGACGCAGGTGGTCAAGAGAGAATGTATTAAATTTAGCTGAAAATGCAAGAGTCTACTATAAGACAGAAATTGGGTTTGCAAATATAAAAGTGTTATCGTTACTGCTTCTTTCGTTCCATACCAGGTGATTCTGAACGCCAATCCTGTGGGTTTTCTGAGTTCTCAGTGCTCTAATACATAGGAAGGAACTGAAAAAAGAACTAGGAGAGGAATTTGCATTTTCTAAGGACAAATTATTAACACATTAATTTGACTAAATTTATCTCGTCTGCCACCTTGTTTGCTACATTTGCGTATGCATGTCTGGCGGTGGCTTTCTGCAATATGCCCACTCCTCCCACCGAAGAAAAATAGGTAGGAGACAGCAAACACCTATGCTCGGCCACCTGTCCAGCCTCAGCCGAGCGGGATACCGAGATCTCAAGGGCAGGGCTCTTGAAAGAACGGTTTCCTCCTCTTTGTCAAGAACTTGGTCTCCAGGACGCCTTGCTTGAAGAAGCTCATCATTTCGTGCATCACTTTCAAGTTCACAGATCACAGGAACCATGAAGGAAAACACGTGGCTCTTCCCCTCCATGTCCCATGTCTCCTTCTCCCCTGTACTCACTCATAAAATCTATGGAGCGTCGTCTGTCATTGCCAGCTCAGCTATGTCCACAAGTTTTCTCTGAAAACTGCTTTTCCTCTTGTACTAAGTGAAATCTGGCTTTCCTTGAGAATTCCTTTGATCCTTTCTTCTTGATTTACATTGAGATCTCTCCTCCCAGACGTGGAACTGTTACTTAGCCTCAAAGTTTGCCCACAGCATTATGCAGGCTCTTCCTGTGAGGTCTTCCCCAGTCCCCAGCCCTCATCCATCTGCAAAAAATGTGCAGAATTCAGACTTTCCCCCTTCAAGACGTGGGTGTTCATCTTCCCATTTAATCCCATGATCCGAAGGGAGTGATGGCTGCCCCCAGGGCACCACACACTCTGCTCCTGAAAGCCTATCTCCACACGTGCCTCACATACACACCCAATAACTCAGTTCCTCTGTTTCACGCACACTGCAAATCCAAACGTTTGGTAAAATAGATCTGAAATGAGAACAACTGCACCAATTTCAAGGTGCCTAGTACAGGCCACCTTTGATGTGAACTCCTGTTACATTTCTTAGCTGGCTTTCATTCCCACCTTTGGATGCATAGAAGACTTCTACCTCAAGCAACTAGATTTATTTTCCAAAGAAAATAAAAATTTTCTATCTACTCCCACCCTTTCCTTAAAGTCAGTGTGATCTGGACTCGGTTGCCCTTTCTGTACTGCACCTGCAAACCCGAGCCTTTGTGGTTGATGTCACATCCACTTGTAAAGTTCCCCTGGTTTTGTTAACTGCCTCCAGTTGTTTGTTGCAACAGGGTCTTCATCTGTAGTCCAGGCTTGCCCTGAACTCACTATGTAGCCCAGGCTGGCCTTGAACTCATGACTGTCCTCCTGACTCAGTCTCTGAAATGCTAGGATTGCAGGCATGCACCACCATACTGCATGAATTTTTCTGTAGTTCTGAGGAATCGAACCTAGGGTCTTGCACAGGGTAGGCAGGTGCTCCAGCCACCGAGCTTGGCCTCTGGCCTCACTGCCCCTTTCTCATTCATTTCGCAATGCATAGGTCCTCCTAGAGAACTTGTCTACCACCTGTGTCCATGACTTATCATAAAGCCATGGCCCAGCATGTACATAAGCACTGTTATATATTGCTTTGATATCTACTTCTCTCCTTCTTCTGTTAAAACGTGTGCTACTTCAAGTTAAAGGTTCTGTCCCTCTTGGGTACCAGCGTATTTTACATGCATTCATCATACACTGGTGGATTGGTTTTTGTTGCCTCATGATTCATTTTAGCAGTGTTTTTGGTGTGAGAATCTACTTGTTCCTGACTTTTAATAAAATTGAACCCTATGAACTCATTGACATCCTTATATTTACCAAAATTCTCTTATGTGTGTAGTCAGTCTTCATCTTTACATGCATAACAGATCTTTCTGTCATGATACTGGCTTTGGGTGTTGAATAACTCAAGTTTATCACTCTGTGAGAGTCACTATTTGGGAATGACTTCGGTAAATCTTTTTCTTGTCATGCATTTGAGGTATGACTGATGGAACAGTTCCTGAACCTTCTCCCAGGTTCCCCTATGTTTAAGTAATTAGAACAACATGAAATATTTTTATGTTTAGAAAATCAATTGAAATTTTCTACTTGTAGGGTCTGGGCATAGAACTCCTGAAAGTTTCCTGAGGCTGTGGACATTCTAGGAAATTGGCTTCTGTGACATCATTGTGGGACCACAGCCATTCATGTGGCTTCCTCACATTGTTCTAATGGTCCCCGCTCACTGTTTAATGTCTTATTCAGAATGACCCAGTGAAGGAGAGACTGACAGGGTTCACATAATTTTTATATAATGTCATTCAGCCAGTAAGTGGTGGAAACCAGGATTGGATCCAATTTATTAAAAATATATACTTCAAATTACTAGATGATATATATTCTTTATCTTAGACAGATACCAAAAATAAGTAATTAATATATCAGTTAGCATAGATGTATTTATACTTTTGAAATAAAATTATGTCACCATACAGAACTACTTTTAGTGTCAAGAAACAGTACTAAGAAAAATGTCTAATACACACATCTGAATATCTAGTGTCAGGAACAAAGAGCATAATATCTCCTAACAAACAAGTTTGCCAATTGATTAGATCATTATAAAATCGAACTGACTTAAGGCTTCTTAAGGAACAGATAATTAGCCCCATCTAATATTATATCCATATCTATATCGTATATAATTTGTCTATTTTACAGACAAACACACACAGATAGGTAGATGGATACATGGATGGATATCTAGATAGATAGGATAGATGATAGATACATAGATAGATAGATAGATAGATAGATAAACTTGAGTAAATATAAAACCACAGTGTCGGTCATCATTAACACTGACCTGAATCAGAAAACTACTTTTGGGCATCCTAGAAACGGATGGAAATGCTAAGACCCTCCAATACTGTTCATGTACTTTTAGGAAAACAACCAACTGCCTCTTCCTCTTGCGCTCACACTCAGCCCCACTCCTCCTTTATTAGACACAGAGGACAATCGATCCTAACCATTTCAACGCAGGGTAACATAAGAATATGACATGACTGAAGCAACCGAGCAATAGGGCTTTGGGTCCCAACTCTTAAAGTTTTCTACACTAGTGACCCCTTGACTGAGTTCTGATGTTAGTGTAGGTGGGTGTGAGAGACAGACAGTGTCTGACTGAAGATTTTATAAACTTTAAGCTGGAAAATTAAGAAATCAATTTTAGATTTTGGCACGATTACTGGACTATGGAGAATATATAAATCGAAGCGCACAAGACAGATAATAGGAAGGGTGACCAGTTGGACCAGGAAGGAGGGATTCAAAGCAATAAAACTGAGAAATGTAAAGTTCTGCCAGAGGCATGAAGAGGGTCAGACATTACCTCATTCGACTGGAAAGGATAATGTCTGAACAAATGTAAATTCATATAAGAAATATTATAATCCACAAGGTTATAACCTTGAAAATATTAAGTATTTTATATAATTTTTCATGTACACAACAACCGATATAAACTGCTGATTTCAGAACTCTGTTGTGTGTTCTCATCCCATAGATAATATGCAGATACACCCTTTGTGCCTTTAATGATTTCTCAGTTCACAACAACCGCCTCACTTCAGAGTTCACCATAAAAATATGAGTCAGAGAAACAGATGTGCTTTCAGATTTGAATTTCAATAAAAATTAAAAGCCTGAGAACAAAAGTGAACAGATGTTCAAAAGCCAACAAGATTCTTAAAATTCAAATTATCCATTTCTTTATTCATATGTATACATCTTCTTATTAAGTGAAAAAATATGGTAAACATAATTTTAATTATGTTGTTTTTACCTCCCCTAAATATTATGTAAGCCTCATATTTCTAGTATGTTAATCTTAACATACATACATGAAGAAGTGTGAAAGTCGTGTTACATAAGACTCAATAATTTTCATAAAGTGAGCAGATTCCTCGATCCCCCAAATGATAAAATGTAACATTACTAGCGACCCTTCCTTCCTTCCTTCCTTCCTTCCTTCCTTCCTTCCTTCCTTCCTTCCTTCCTTCTTGATACAGGGTCTTACTAGCTCTCTAAGTTGCCCAGGCTAGGCTGAAACTGGGAATTCCATAATAGATCCTCCTGCTTCAGCCTCTCAGTATTGGAATTACAAGTTTTTGTCAACATATCCAAGTTAGATCTGCACTTCTTGAAAATGAATTTTGAAATTCAATTTCTATCTTCCAAGTATCACAAGATGCTCTGAAGTTCTCATAATTCTGTTAGTCATTTTCTTCTTGGCAGAATTCTACAAATCTTTCACTCTTCGTGACTTGGCAAATGTCTTGGAGAAAAAAAAAAACTAGGGTGGAGTACTTGGCTCACCACCTTGTGCCTCTCATCCTCAAGGTCATGACTCCCCAGTTGGGAGCTTTGGCAGGTCTGCCTTTCTCCACTGTTTCTCCATCACTGTAAAATCGCACAAATCTAATAACTTCTCTTTTTAGAGGCAGATCCTCTGCTAGACTTTTTACCCCCTTCCCCTGGCCAAGGCAAAAATCAACAACTGACCCGAGGGGAGAGCTCTGCACAGAATCGGGGGTTCACACCGATCAGATTGGAATAGCTTCACTCTACTAAAACTGTTTCATCGCAGTGAGAAATGCAATCATCTACTGAAGTGTGTTCAGTGAAGTATTTCCATATCACAACCTTGTATTACAAATTATGATTTTTTTCATCATAGAAGATTTTGAAAGTGGAAAATAAAAATTTGAGCAAGCCTATTTCTACTACTCGAATTAACTATTGGACATTAATGGATTTCTACAATTGGGTTAAACAGAGGTCTAAAACTCTATTTTTATGATGAAGTAACACCACTACTATCATTTGTCCAAAAAATTGGCTTCAAATATTTCAATGAATAATAAACATTATGCTGACCAAGATCATTAATCACATTTTAATGGCTCAATTAATATAGATTGACTGCATAAATCTGCAAAATACAAAAGGAGCTTGCTATGCCACCAATCAGTCTACTATTTTTACATTTTGTTCTATTTATTTCTTCTGTTGCATATGAACAGATTATACATAATACATGATATTAGGAAAATTAAGAATGTTTCAAATGTTATTTAGTATACATACTATATCATGAACATTCCTCGTGTCTTTTCCTCTCCTTTGAGAAGTTATTCTTGTTTTGTTTCATTTTTATATAGCTTAGCATTGTATTGTAGCTAACTCTATTGTAGTTATTAGATATTTGAGTCTTCTTTTGTAAAAATTAAGATTAAAATTGTAAAGACTATTCTTGCATTTGAGTCATCTACAATATTCCTCACAAGCTTGCAGGTTTGCTCCTGATGACACGGCCATGTTGAGAGGTAGGGCGTTTGGAAGGTATTGGGGTCACCTGGAGTCTGACCTCATCAATGAATCAGTGCAAGGGTTCTGAAGCCCGGGCCGCCTGATCAGCCACTGGGATAGAAGAGCAGCAAGAAGGACATGAGCGCTAGCAAAGCTCAGCCTCTCCTTGGGGTGCCCCTATTAGGTTCTAACGCCGCTGTCGGTGTGACAGGAAGTAGGGCTTGGCTCCCTAGTGCCCACGTGCTTCTGAACACCGGTTCAAGGCTATCTTCCACCAACTCATTGCACAGTAAGTAGCCCTTTCTCCCCCTGTCCTTGGAAGACTGGTCTTCAACTAAACTTTTCCCTGGTATCAGAAAGACTGGGTCCACTGGGTTAATCTATCCATGGATTCAAATCTAAGTAGGTTTTAGAAGCGAGGGGCTTAATTATGAAAGGTCTCTCTTTGTTCCTGAACCATCAGAAAGTGAGAAGTCTTGCTCCACCATGTGATGTTTGCCATGACACCGTGTGTCTCCAGTGATTCAAAGTGATGAGGTCAAGCTACCATGGACTGAAACTTCTGAAACCCTGAACTAAAATAAATAAAATAAATAAATCTTGATTTCTTTCAGGTATTTTATCATAGTAGTGAAAGTCCAGCTAACATCTGTATTTGTAAAAATATTTCCACTTTTTAGTATTTCCTTAGGTACATTTTTGATAAAATGACTAGACAAAGTGACACAGATATTTTTTTAAGGTTTTTTGATTCAAGGAAATCAATCCATAAAACTTTAAATAAGAGCATGTTTCTTACAGGGAATCTTTACTGACACTTAAAGTCATAACAAATATTCTTTCAATTTATATGAGTTTAAATTTCCAAATTAATAGAACTCTTAATATGGATATTACTTTTCATCCCCTTGGATGTTATTTGTTAAAGTCCTATAATTATTTCCGTATTTAATGTGTATCTTTTTTCTATCTTTAGCCCTTTAACTTTTATTTATTTATTTTTTATTTTGAGACAGGTCTCCCCAGGCTGCTAATTTGCCCCGACTAAGCTTAAACTTGTGTTCCTCCTGTCCCAGCCTCCCAGAGTGATGTGATTATAGGTACCCAGCACTACACTTGGCCTCATGTATATCTTTCATAGACATATTAGACATTTTCATATTGAGAACAATATAATCTGACTACTGAAATATGTCAAGGGAAAATAATTATACTCAATGATTCTTTAAAGAGCTAACATCCTAGAGCTTCATTCGTGAAGACACCCCATGGGACAGCAGCATGCTGGAGAACTGGGTGCATGACAGACAAAAGCCTATATACTCACAATGGTGCTTATAGGTCACACCACACTGGACAAAGGAAACGGGAGGATAGAAGTCAATGGAAACACATCAGTCTTGTGGACACTGGAGGACAGCAGCCCACTCATCCACTCCTCCCCCCAAGTGCACACTCATTGGCATTAATCTTTATTAATGGCTTTCATTAGGCAGAGAACACCACTGCATTGCTCCCACAGCAAAATTCCCATTAGCTTGGAGAGTCAGGTGGAAGAGAACCTCGCTTGGAGAAACAGGAAATCTCTTTTGCTGCTGGGACCAAGGGCCTTGCCTCACTCGTGCGGCTGCTGCCAGGCACAAGCCAAATAAGGTTGGGACAAAGAGCGAGGTAGAATTATCCTCAAGCTCCGACATAAGAGCAATGTGACAGAGGAAACTTGTTGTCTAAACAATATGTAATCTCCTTGTTTCTTAAGGGTAAACTTCTATTTTACTCAATTTTACAATTTTCCTAAATAAAAATTTCTATTCGGAGATTCCCTCACAGGTAGGCCCGGGTCACATCCTGTCTAATGTGGTGATGGGAAGAATGCAACCGACGCAGCAGCAGCCCCTGAGTGGGCTCCCGGCAAGGTCCCTTTGGAGAAGGCGCTAACAAATGTTTCCTCCCAAATAGTATTGACCTTGGGCACGACCCTGGGATCCCTGGGAGCACGAAGGCAAGAGTTGTCCCACTAAGAGCCGCAGAACAGAGGCCAGCCTGCCTCCTGATGACAATATGGTACTGTCATCTCAGATCTAACCTGTCTGCCTGCAGACTTGTGCAGAATCAGACCTCCTTGAAATGTGCAGAAGCCACTATGATTGGGAGAATGCGTGTCTGATGATCAGAGACAGAAATTGCTCTCGACCGATGCCCTAGTCCATGGACTCATTTTACTACCCGTCTCCACCTCCCTCTGCAGCCTGCCTTCTTTGATTACCTTCTTGTTCCAGAAAATTCTTCTATCCGCAACCAATAAATATTCTCTGCTGAAATTTAGTACTCAAGCTAGTACATGATTTAGAAATCCTTATTTATACAGTCTAATATTTTTATCAGGTACTTTGCATTATCTAATTTGCTCCTTTATTTGTCAATTGCTTATTTACATAGATGAGTAAACACTTAACTACTCATTAAAAAAGGGTAACTGGATCTTTATTAAACAGAAAATCAGAAACATAGTTACATCTGCACATTTTGCATAAAATGGTTGTGCATGCATTTTGTTCAAGATGCAAATTGACACAGGGAGGTGACTTGATTTCCAAGTATTTACTGAATCTCCAAAAGAGAAAAATTGAATCTCACCTTAGCTGATTTTGTTTAATTTTTTATGTGAGTTTGGTGAATTTTATTTTTTCTTGCTGCAATCTCAAAGTGGGTAGAGGTAGTGAAAAAACAAAGTCTGTCCTTCGTGTCCTTGCTAACCTGCCCATGCTCATGTGCATCACAACGGTTTGTTCTCAGCCTTCTCTATAGTAGGGGACAGACGGTGCCTTAGTAGATATATTTTTGAGATGCTATTCTAATATTAATCTTTTTGTTTCCTGCCCATCAAAATCATCTAGCTTCCAAGTGCAATGAGAAGGGCGCAGTTTCACCTCACCATCTCCCTCCGGTTTTTACGCGAAACCCACAGTGCTGCACTCTGGAAGGGAGACACAAACTCTATGTGCAGCAACCAAGCCTGCGAAGAGAGTGAGTTAAAGTACAGAGTAAATGTTTTGTTTTCCTCTAACTGAGCAAGTGTCGGGAAAAATGGCAACTGCTGCCAGTGTTCCTGTAAGGGAACAAGGAGCATTAGGGCACAGTGTCAAGGCATGTGTCCTTCCTGGAGGTGACAGAGGTACCAGCACCTCAGTCGGTGTTGTCAGAGCCTCCATTTTTTTTGAGCATTTCCAGAAATCTAGATGTTGGTCCTAATTTTGAAATGGGGCTATTATTGTGAGATGTAATTTGGAAGCCCACCAGCTTACAAACTCTGGAAGAGGAGAAAGAGCTTAGCATTTGTTAAGAAGTCACAGTGTCTCTGCCTGCAAAACCAGAAGTACTGAGCGTATCTCCCCCGGCTAGGAGCCCATCTGCCACCCACACCTCTAAACATACACATGGCATGGAGCGGTTTCCAGGGACCCTTGGACCCCCAAGACAGGAGAAACTGGCGATGCTCAAGGCCCATGAGACAGCAGATGACTATGATCACAAGAGGGAAGTGGCTATTTTCTTGTCAATTTTTTAATATCACATGTAATATTAATTATATGAATCACTTGATGTGATATTATATGTTATCATTATATACAAAAGAGATAGAGGTGGTTGAGAGTTTTCTTCTATGTTTGTCTTGACTACACAGATAGAAGATAGTTCTTGCTTAGAAAAACATTAAATTCCCAACTAAGTTCCAGGAACATGCTGTCTTTCCACCTTGAAAGCTAGCAAATTCATCAAGGGACAGCACTGTTTACCATCCATGGTTATTACCTTACACAAATGTTGATCGCTTGAGTTTTGAATATTCTGGAAAACTACACAAATCTATATATCCTTAAAAGGAAATAAGTGGGAGGAAATAAGTTGTTCATACGGTGCTGACTTAATTATTATACCTTACCATGGAAGTTAAATTGATCTTTACAACAACCCGCCACGTAGACAGACTGCAAAATTTGTAGGTCCCAATACAGCACAAAAGCAAAAGGCCCATTGTTCAAATGGTGTTACAGCTTTGGATCTGGACTGACCCCCAAAAGCCTCATGTTTGGAAGGTGATTCAATAATGGGGGCTAAGCCACCGATTTACTGTGCTGTTAAGAATGTGCAGATGACTGGGGCTTGACCCAGAAGAGTATACCCTAGCTCCACCCTTCCTCCCTCATTTTCTTTCCTGTTGTGGTTCCATGAGTAACTCGTCTCTGCCAGACCCTTCCCGTCATTGCCAGTCTCCCATGAACGGACTAAGACCTTCTAAAACTGTGAGCTAAAATGAGTCCTCCCTCCCGTAAGCTCTGGATATTGAGTATTCCATCTCAACAATGAATAAGTAACTAAGACATATGGTACTACGAGTATCAGGACAGGCGTGGCAGAGCATTAAACTGTGTCCGGCCAGTTGGAGCAGAGGAAGATGGGCAAGTGCACAGCTCTCAAGCCCCTGATTTCCCGTTGTTGGCAACGGACACATCAGTATGCCTGGTTTCCAGGTGAGGAATTAGAGTCTGGAAGAGACAAAATGACTCTCCGAACTCATACAATCTGTCCAAGAATTTCTTTTTACCTTGTAGTATGAATTGAAGAAATGGAACCAATTCAGTCTCATGAGTGACTAATAGTACATGTGAAAAAAAGCCTAGGCATTTTTCCTATTACCATACTGAAAATTTGCATTCTCAACAGGGTTCAACATGGTAATGGAAGGGGGAAATACACCTAAGGGGAAGTTATGAAAAAGTAGTATTCCAAATTGAGACTCAGAATCATAATGACACAAACAAAAATGAAGAGGCTTACAAGAGCATTAGTCTTCACTCCTTTGTCAGACAGAAAATGGAAAAATTTTAAAAATACAAAAGTAAAAATAAATTTACATATATTTTCATATTGTGAAGCGACAGATTATCAAACTTATGCATTTATTCTATAACAAGGAAGGGGCACTTATTATGTACCCAGATATATTCTCATTATTCCTTCATTCTATACATAGGCACTGAGCTTCTAATTCATGTCAGATACTTCAAAACTCAAAAGAGAAAGATATTGCAGATTCCTACCACTGGCATATTTAAATTCTAGTGGAAAAGAAAGTTTCATGTATACATACAAAACAGATAAGGAATAATTACCCTAAGAAAACATGTTGACAGAAAAGATTCATGGCTAAATCCTGAAGCACAGATTCAAAACAGTCATAAACACCGTGGGTACAAAGTCGCTTGAAAGGAACATGTGTAGTAATACTAAATAAGCCAAGTCAAGTGGACTTTTTTCATTAAATCTCCCAGACATTAGCTATTTGTTGGGACACCATATTTTTCATGTGCAAAAAGGCATAAACCACAGAGGTGAATAAGTATCATTTCATAAGTTATACTCTAAATAACAAAATATATCTCTAAAAGTAAATAATGTTCAGGTAGTAAACAAATAAAAATGCTACCAAAATGTATATGCCAGGCTAAGAGAAAACTTGAGAGGATTTCCTGTGATCTAAATCGGGCGTCCGAGACTCTGCCCTCTTCTCCTAAAGTTGAAATAAAGTTTTCAACCCAATAAACTGCCTAAGGTTTTGATTGAACTAGACTGTGGGAAACTTACATAGTTTAAATTAAAAGGGTTATCGCAAATAATTGATTTTATACATTTCATTATATTATGACAGAACTAATAAATTTAATCCATATACTCTGTATTTTTTTCTTCTGTAAGAATTTCTCGAATGGAATAGATTGCACTGATTTTCATGGACTGGTTGTCTTTCTGAAAGTTGATTCAAAAATTAGTGTGTAAAGTTCTTGCCTGTAAGTATAATCATTTTCACTTGTGAATATGAGCAGAAAAGATTATAAGCTGTCAAGAATTTCCAGAGTTTCTGCCCATGACAGAATGATAGGTCCATACGCTGCATTTAAAAACCCAGCTGAATGGATAAAAATAGTATTTAACTTTCATAGTCATTATGAGCTGAAGCAATTTATTGAACCCTTCAATCAGGAAGGAAACAAAAGACGGGAAATGGGCGAATGACTCATGTCTTTGTTGTTGTCTACATAGAGCTATTCTGATAATTGGATGATCTGAAGTTTAAATGAAATGGCATTAATGCATTTTAGAAAAAGGCAACCACAAAAATATGTTTAAAATGAAAACAAAGTGCTACAAAAGGCCGAAGGAATCTAAGGAAGGGACAGCTTGTAAAAAGAAATATGGGGGGGGGGAGAAATATGAAAAGTGGGCGTAACTTACAGAAGAAAAAAGCCATACAAACATAAATGGAAAACAGGAAGCAAAGGATGAAACCTCTGTTTATAACTCAAAATCCAAATTGAAATCTTGCATTTACCCAGCGCAATGGAAACACTTTGCTTTAGGATAATTCTTAGGAGTAAATATTTAATTCTTTTAAAAATATTTGAAGCGGTAGCAATTTTGGGAATATCTGTGGACTATAATTTAAAATTGATCATATTTCAAGTGAAATAATTTGAAGATGACTCACTCAACTCTAAACGACAAGAAAATTTGTGTATTTTTGTTTCTCATGAAAAAACTTATCAGTATCTTCAAATGTCACCTCTTCAAGCAATTTTATCCTGTCAATTTTAGAATAAAAAAAAACTTTTGGTCTTAGGAGAAAATTGACCATAGTATAGAAAATCTATGTAATGTCTGAAATTCTTTTAAAATGTGTCTCTTCTTTATTTCTATATTAAGACATTTAAACAGATGGTATATGATACTAATTTCCACATCTGCACAGCCATCTGAGGTCGTGACTTATGAAACAAAAGCTGACGTTCAGGCTGGGCTCTTACAGGTGGGGTCTCAGACGGCAGATGGGGCCCGAGGATTCCAGAGGGAAGACATTTTGCTCTAAATTAGTCTTCTACTTGCATAGAACAATTCTTTTTCTTCTGTCAGTTGTTACTTTTTTAATGTTTCCAAAAATTATTAATAAATACAGACCAGTTATCTAAAACATGCATCAGTGCTATTATTCATTACTGAAAGACAAATTACTTTTGCACAAAACAAATTACTGAGAAATATTCATGTATCTCTTTTGCATTTGATAATGATTATTCCAAATAATACATTTTTTTGAGAAAGAAGATTAACAAATATTGAGATCCCAATATGTGCTGAGCAGTGTCCTAGTTCACTTAATCCTCAGGTCACAAGAGTGACAGGATGTGCTCTTCCGTTTGTACTTCAAATGTTGTCCCTTAAGGGAGCCTGTGGCTAGCAATACACACATGATATGGTAGTTAATGCAAACACAATGTTTCTGCTTTTATATGGCACTAAATTTCACCTCATTACCTTAAATTACATTGTATTACTACCAAACTGTCTGTAAAATAACATCACTTTCTTTGAAAAGGGAACTGAATTTCCAAAGGAAGGGGAATGCACTTTCATGAGAGCCTCTCAAAATACTCTAAAATTGTGTGTAATGACACACAAGTCCTTATTTGGCATATTTTTTCTTAGCAATATTTCTTTTATTCCACTCATGCATTAATATTTGGTAATACATTTTGTAGTGTACTAAGAGTATTCCTTTCAAATGGGGCTTTATTTTAAATGGTTTAGTTTCCATAGTAATTGTAATAATTAAATCTAATAATATAAATAGGTGGGATTTGCTTTGTTTATGGATGTAAATCTTAGTGCACAAAATCAACTCACACAGTCTTGAGCTACTAAGTAGTGTGCAGTTCCTTTACATGTCAGCAGTGCTAGATAACGTGAAAGTAGACACTGCTAGTTCCCACAGAATGTGCTTCTCTACAGCCAGAAATTCAGATACAGAATTTCCATGTACATTCTGAGTAAAGCAGGTACTTGACTTTCAGTGCTGGGAATATTTCTGTGTGATGCAGCCAATACAACAGTAATTGATGGCCTCACAACCACTGTTCCCGTCATTTTGACATTGTGGCTGTCATCACTGATTCGATTCTAAAGCTAATGCATGCTCACATACATTTAGAGTGAATATGTAATTACACATATACACACTTTTATGTATATAGATTAAAATATTGAAATGGCGTGGCTTTGTGTTGCTTGAAAATACCATCATTGCTGCATCACTGAAAACGCCTAGTCTATATTGAAATTTCAGATTTAGCAATAGCTGATTTACATAAATGCAGCACAACTTCCCATTATTTATTTTTGGTGATGGCTACATAAACTTCTTGTGATTGTGGAAATAAATCATCTAATTAATAGCCATGGATTTGCAAGATTTAGCACATTGAAACTTCAGCCTTAATGTGGAGTTAATTTTATAATTAAGTGGACATGACTACTTGATTATATCATATGTGAAATTAACCTAATTAAATTCTTTCCTAAAATATATTTGATGTGATGAGATAGAATAACATTTATCAAAGTAATGGAATAAATTTTGGTGGTATTCACACAAGTACACAAATCGATATTTTCAGTACAAGATATAGCATTATTTTCCCCCATTTTATTGTATAAGTGCAAATTTTAAGGTTTACAATGATGCTTAGCATTTTGTGCACACACGTATCTTGTCAAGGTGACAAGGACTTTCCCACTCTCCTTTTGTCCCTCCTCCTACCCACCCCTACCCTACCCCCCTGGTTCATTAGCATTATTAATTGTAGAGAATTCAAAAGTGCTGGAACACATTGCAGTGTTGAAAAATCATCATGACCATGTCGTCACGCACTGGAAGTGAGGAATACTTCTATGGCTTCTCCCTCCTGCCTCTGCAAAGTACAAGCTGAGCTATTTTTAAGTGGTTCGGGGCTCTCAAAAATACTTTGTTAACCTGGGACTAGAACTCAATGTCTTCAAAGAAAGCCAATATAAATGTTGCAATTTATTTTTAATAAAAATACTGATGAAATGCCACAGATACTCTTAAAAGCCTATGCAATCTATCAATATTAAATAGGCTTCTAAATGAATATGGAGATATTATGCTTATTAGAGCTCTGGATTCTCTTTTAGCCTTTGATTGAACAAAACATCAGGCAAATTTCAAATGTATTCTGCTCTCTTGAAAAGGAACCATAAGGTTAAATGGCAATAAATTTTAATTGTTTGTTATAGGATTGATGATTTAAGAAGCAGGTGACTCTTTTGAATCCTTGCCAATGGCTAATTAGAACACAACTTTCTTCCTGAAAAGTGTTTATAAAAGATGGTGATCAAAATCGCATTGCTAGATTCAAACATTCTTCTCTTGTGAGTGGCAGTTGTGAATTTCTTGGCTAACATTAGGAATGAACAGAGATCCAGAATTCAAAATTTTGTAATGTACTGAATAAAATTGAAGGGGATTATCAAAATATGGTTTCTTATCCATTGGGAGAAAATGTTCTCATTAATTTCTAATTCTTACAAATCTACATGCTCTCTGTTTTCTAATATTCTACCAGAAAAATAAGCTATGTAAAGCCCAAATAACTGTTACGGTTGTTGATGCCTAGGTAAATAGTTTTTTTTTCCTCTCAGCTTCTTTAGATTTTTGTTGAATTATGCCAAAATGAGGCTGTGCTAAATATAAATGGTGGAACACTTTATGGTCTGAATTTTCTTTAGTAATCACATGAGAGTGGAAAATTACCCACAGGACTGGAGAGTATCTGCCTGTATTTATGCATAATCAATGACCACTTCCTTTATGGTCCAGGATTACCTAAGTCACTGGAGCTCACTCAAACACACAGCGCTGTGTATTTAACCTTCTCCGCCTGAGTCAACTCACAATAGACGATAAAGTCTTTTGCCCGGAGCATGTGAACAGCAAACTATTTATACAATGACGTTATTACAATAGGGCCACATTTCACAAACGTCCAAACTTTTGAGCAAATAATACAATCAAACTTTCTTCAATAAGCTTTGATAATTTTTAACCTCATACACAGTTCTAAGGCATGGACTGCCACCATGACTAACATTAAGTAATTTCCTTATGACTCCATTGGAATTTACCTGAAAGAGATTATATTCTCATTTACTCTCTTGAAATAAAAGTTATATTTTGGTTCTCTTGTTTGCGTAATGCATCCCGATATTAAACATTTGTTGTACATTCTTTTGGATTTTTTTTCTGGAGAGGAAAAGTGGAAGAAGTAATTGGTGATGACTCTTTTGCTCTGTGAGCTATTATATGCCACAGACGCCAGAGAAAGCAGGGAGCAGAGATAATTTAGGCAGCCCAAGGTTTTTTTCTCAAGAAGTTTGTATGAATAACATAAAACATCCGAGATATTTGCACATTCCCATTTTCTATTGACTATATAGTGTGCATTTCAACTTGTCCCCAGTAGAGCTGTTAAAACATTCCCATAAAGCTAAATAACATAGGAGACCAACATTAAAATTGAAATAGAGCATACTTATCTAGAACGTATTATTTAAAAGAGCTCAGCAATAGTAATACATATATTTTTTATTTGCTCAAACCTGCAAAATGTGATTTTTTAAAAAGTGTGTGTGTGTGTGTGTGTGTGTGTGTGTGTGTGTGTGTGTGTGTGTGTTTGCTGATAGGTTGTCCTTAGCACTTCAAACTGGGCTACATCTCCAATCTATTTTTATTTTTGATTTTGAGACAGGATTTCACTACGTTGCCCAACCTGGGCTCAGACTAGCAATCCTTCTGCCTCAACTTCTTTGATTCTGAAATTACAGATTACAGAGCAGAAGTTTCTTTAATGCAAACACACACACACACACACACACACACACACACAAAATCAGCGTAACCTAATACCTAGCATTACACAGGCTGGAGGATTAGCCAGTTTTCTCTAGGCTTTGCTATAATAACCCCACAGTCTCTCTGCCACATAGTGGCAGTATCTATTTAGTGCTCAGACTGCATGTTGACTGCAACTCTTACTCAGGCATTTTGCTCACTGAGCCACTTTCTGCAGTTTGCAATTCTACAGCAGAAGACAGGGGGAAGGGCTCTCATCGTTCCACTTGCCCCATATACTCACATTGCACTTGTACGTCCTCCACCGTGACAGCCCCCAGAGATCTCACACAGCGCTGCCAGCCAGTGACAGCATGAGCAGAAGGGAGAGAGAAGGTAACTCAACCCACTGTACCCCCAACATCTACTCCAATAAATCAAGAATATGGCTTCATAACATAGATACCCTGGGGAAAGCTTAATGTCAGACAGATCATCTAGGAGTTTCAGAAACACTATGTGAACTTCCCTTGATCTAGCTCATCAGTTCATAATTGCTTCTCCTCACGTCAAGTAGATATGAAACAACCAATTTTGACCAGGTCACGGAGAGAAGGAAATAGCCAATTTTGACCAAAAGTAGATATGTGCCATTCTGAAGGTGCCTGAAGTGCATTAAAAGACTTCCCACAGGGGTCTGATCAACGATGCACCTCAGATACAGGAGGGCTCGACAGTCAGCCTCATCAAGCCCTCATGTTCTCGTGCTCTTTGAAACACGAAGAGAAATTTAACTATTTTCTCAGCTTTTCAACTCTATGCTTTACCATACTGAGTTCCTAAACTGACTCAGCGTCAACATCACCTAGGATCTTGTGGGAAATGAACATTTTCAGCCTCGGTCCTGTTGAGTCAGGACTCCGATGACTTCTTGTGTACATTAAGGTCTAAGAACTATGCAGTTGGCATTAGCAGCAATTAGTAGATAATAGTATTATTCCCGGGTGAAGTTAAACTGAAGGTTGAAGCTAATTCTCCCCTTCTGAGATGTTGTAGCAGAGTAGCACTCCGATTTCCACAATTGAACATTTATCTGATTTTCTCTTTCAAGAAATGTTCACATACAAAAAGAAGGCACGTGTCCCCACAACAACAAATGAATCATTTTTGATGAATATCAATAAGCTAAAAACTACCTCGGTAAGTTCATGCTGTGTAACTGAGTTATCTTCTTGTTGAGGAGTGATAATCCATTGTACGAATCAGCCTCATTTATCTACAGAGATTTCTCTTGAAAACTCTTGACGCTGGGTCCATGGGATAGGTTTGTACTACCTCGAGAACATACTTTCCGTTTTATACTTCTGACAGCACAGAAAGAGAGTTTTAATCTTTATAACTTCATTCCAGTGTCTTTAATTATTTTATTTAGTGATTTAACAGAGAAACTTCATTGAGGTGGTAATTTATATTTCTTTGACAAATATTGAGCCTTTTTCCATGTAGCTACAAAGCGTATGTCTATTTTGTAGCATATGATAAAGCCTTTCTTCTATGTACTTGGGTTATTTTTATTATTGAGTAATAAAGGCTGTTTATACAATTTAGTGATGAGTTGCCACATAATATAGAGAACATTTTAACCTGGGCATGACACTACTTTTCATTTTTTAAAGTGTCCTTTCATAAGTAGAAATTTACTTTTTTATACTAAGTTCAATTTATTAATTTTTATGGTTTTGCATTCTCTATAAAAATATTGACATAATTCAAGGTCACAAGAATATTGCCATCTTTTTTCTCTTAGGTCTTTTTCGCTTTGGTTCCTACATTGGGCTGTGGGTGGTGTGAGATGGGGACTCGTGCATTCTTTACATTTTGTCCTATAATTCTACTACTAGATGAATAGGTGTCCCTTCCTCTTTGATTCGCCTTAGTGATGAGCTAAAAGAGAAGAAACTTTCTTCAATTTTGTTTGTATATACTTTGGTGTGAATATCTTCTGCATTCTATGCATATTTCTGATATGCAAAAATAGGTCAATGGTACTTTGAAGTGTTCCCCTCCAACACACATACACACACAAAGTATTCTTCTATGAGAACATGTAGGCAGAAATATAATCTTACACCCTGCCACTACTTGCTTTGGCACCTTTCAGCATGTTTACGATACTTCACTGAATTTATGAGAGTGGGACATGCCTGGCAAATGTATTTGCATTATTTTGTCTGCCGTTTCTCTGAGTGGATATCTGAAAATGTCTACAAAAATCTTATTAATAATATTTCCCACTCATTGAATGAACTATACGACATATAAGATATTTGCATATCATGTTCACATTATAAGGAAAAAATGAGAAACAACTCAGTTTCTCTTTATTGTAAAGAAACTCCATTTAGATAACAAGTGAAACGCGTAAGCCTTACAATGAAGATGAGCATCAGGCAACTACAGCCCACGAATTCTCATGATATTTACTAATTCTAAGATGACATAAGTTGAACTATTTTTGATTAAACACAATTTCATCAAACACTAGCTCTATGAGATGTTCCATGTGAAGAAGAGTTTTAGGATCAGTTAATTGTAGGGATTTTGGGCTAGGTAGAGCCAGCCAAACAATTTTCTTACAGCTGGATGTATCAAAGCTTTAACTACCAACTGGCATCAGATACTTCTAGGAAGAGCTAATAGTCTTCATAAATCATATCACTTGCCATGGAGGAGTAGCCAGGGATCAGCTAAACATTAAGTCTTATTTAAGAAAGCTTATGCCCCTTGAAGGGTTTTTAACAGAAACACTAAAGTTTTTTCTCTCTATTGACTGCAATAAAAGATATAACGTCAGTTCATTAACTGTAAGCCATTCAGAGAAAGAGCTAAAATTAGAAAGAAGTAGACAAGGTAGAGTGAATAACTAAAGAATAATAATTGATAAAATTACATTTGCTATTGCAAACAAAAGAGAGCAACATTTCCAAAATGTGATGCAGTCAATGATGTGGAATATAAATTTGATAACATTTCCAAAAGAACACAGACGAAGTGATTACAGGTAAAGTCTTCAAAATATGGCAATAGGTTTAGGACTATTGAAGCTAAGAATTACAGGTCTTCCATAGGAAGAATCAAGCTCAGAAATTCCAGAAATAGCATTGAAAAAAATCACCGATGGATACAATTTGTACTTAAAGCCAGATCTCAGAGTGAAGCTATAAACAACTAGTCATTCTTCATGGAAAGGTCAGTTAGAAAAGATTCACAATGTGATAGAGTTTAAGTCATGTGGGGGACATAAGTGAGGTCACTGACACAAGACCAGGTTTCATACAATTAAAACGTCAGAAGAAAATGAAGCAGTTAGAGATAATACTGTCATTCAAAATATTGATCCCTAAGGTAAATTGGTGTCTATATACAGGAGCAATGGAAAGAGACTTAGGAAACATGGATTTTTAAGAACTGAGAGAATAAACTGCCCTAATACATTTTTGAGAAATTTTTTCTGAAATTTGTAACACAGAAATGTAAAAAAATCGTTCAAAAACGTAGAAGTAGGACAAGGGTCTAGTTATAAGGATGTGATCAACTACTGATGGCTGTTTGCTTTAATGATCATTGTAGTTATGTTTATATAACCCAATTAAAAGGTAAGAAGCAATGCTTAAAACTGTAAGGTATTAATAATACCAGTTATCTATTTTCCAAACTCAAAAGTCATATTAATAATTTCCAGGGAGTAAAGATGAGAGGAATAGAAAGATACTAAATGTTCCATTGTAAGTAGAAGAAGAATGCATAATGCCAGTTAAGACATTAATAAATGTAAAACAATTCTGACAATATTTATAAAATAACATAAGGTAGCCATTAGGAGAAATAAATACAGATATATTTGTTTTCAAAGTGTTCAAGATGAAAGCCTACAAAATATGTTTCACTCAGGAAGTTTTACAAACACAGATAATTAAAAAATGGCACGAGGCAAAGAGAACAGGGCTTCCGGGAATAAGATCAAATGACAACTGATTGGGAACTCAAGTGGTTCAATCTTCACCCACTTCCAGTAAAGACGCACAGATCTAGTAAAAGGCAAACACCACCACAAATCAAAGTGTGTGACGTTCAGGAGACACGTCTGTCTCAAAACAAGGAAGAATAAAGGATTTATCAAGCACACAAAAGAAATTGATGGCATATACTTCAGGCTTCATAAAAATGTAGCACAACACCCACTGCACAGAAGGGTCAGGTGATTTTGATCTTCTATGCTTTGAATGCTGCTGAATAAATGAAAGCATGAAATTTCTGGTCCATGGTACACATTATCATAATCCTGTGCACCTGCACCATCCCATCCACATCATCATTAACATAACAGTCCATAAAACTGTTAGAAACACTATGAGGAATTGACGGTTCTTTGAGAAAATTTAATACTCCATTTTTTATTTCCAATAGATAAAATCCAGGAAGGATATTTTTATGTTTCTGATGTGAGGATGCATCTTAAAATGGCTTCTTGTGAAGAAAGGATGTAACTTCATGTCTGAACACAGAGAAATTAACAGCTGGAGCTGGACCCAGTGGTGCAGACCAATTATCCCAATACTCTGGAAAGCTGAGGCAGAAGGGTTGCAAATTCAAACTTAGTCTGGGCAACTTAGCAACATAGCAAGTCTCTGTCTCAAAAAAGTAAAAAATTAAAATAAAAATAGGCTGGGAAAGCAGCTTAGGGTAAAGGCCTTGAGCTTGCTCCACCACACCACTAAAAAATACTTACTGATTGGATTTTATTGAATCATACATCTTAATAAAATTTGTGGTTTGATTTTAATTCAAAAATTAAAACCTTCATTTGTTTTTAAAATACTCTTACAGAGTGTTGAATTAAAAAAATAGAAACTGTATGTGAGAAAAAGGAGTATCACAACTGAGTAACACAGTTAAGACGTAAAAAACTGCCAGGCCTCTTGACATACGCTGTGCTACTAAGTTGTAGGTAAGAAATGTGAAACTACTTCTTCAAAAGATACATCAGTCAAGAAATAACACCAACTAGTCACTAACTGACTTTTAAGGTAAAATGCTTATGTTGGAAAAAGTTATTATTCACTTAAGTTACATTCTATAAAAATTTAAATGCTCACAAAACTCAGTTATCTTTCCTATGCAATGAAATTATACATTTATTTTCAATCTGCTTCATCTATCAAATACTATGAAAGTTATAAAGATGAATGAGTTTAGTAGTACATATTTAAAATACCACATGAAGTTTCAGAAGAAAATTTTCTGATATTGTCCATAAGGAAGACTTAAATTTTATTTTGTTGTGGATAATAAAATTGACGTTTTATAATTTATTTTTCATTGTGGATCTTCTATATAGCACTTCTTTTTCAGCTCCCAAATTGTCATAGTCAAGAATTGTTAATCAATGTTTTGTTTTATGATTAGGGTCTCTTAATCTAGGAACTAGTATGTATTAGAGGTATTGGGGTACTATAGTATGTTTTCTGACAAGAAGCTTCTATCTGCTACAATTTGGACCTCAAAGTTCTTTCCATGGGTCCTGTGTTAAATGCTTGGTCTTCAGAATTGTAAAACTAGACACGGTATGACCTTCAGAAATCGGGATGTAGCAGAAGATCTTTAAAAGAAAATCAAGGGTGGTGGAACCTGGTCTCTTCCTTTTTCTTCTCCAGGTTTTTGCTTCCTCAAATTTTTGCTCTGCAATGGGCTCCCACCATTACCATCTTACACACCCACCATGGGCCTAACTAGCAATAGGTCAATAGGTCGGTCTGAACCCAGACTGGAACTTCTATAACCATACACCAAAGTCATCTTTTTCTGTGTATAAGATAACTACCTCAGATCCTTGTAATCATAATTCAGAGCTGGCTGATATGCTGCGCATCCATTTCTAGCTATTGCCGTCAGTCTGTTCGAGATTATTTTGTTGAGCACTCCAACTCAACTTTATTAGGATAGTGATATTCAAGTTCACAGGTATCATGAAGCCCAAGACATTCATTTCTTTTCTACCAGTATTCAGATAATCAAAACTAACAACAAAAATTTACATGAAGCGTGATAAACTAATTAGGCTAATTTTCAGGATTTGATTTTTGATTTCTGATATTTAAATCCATGTTACAAGGTCTGTTCAAAATACTGAATTGAAATACTATTTGTGATGGCAAACGATTTGCTTAATTTTTCCCATAATTATTCTTGTTATTGGTGTGTATTTCCAACACCGAATAGTTACATTAAACTTGGGAGATTGATGCCTATTGCAAAATTATTTTTACTACTGTTTTCCCTTAACCACCCTCCTAAAACATATTTCCTGGCCTCTGTAATAATTCCCACAATATTTAAAACTAAAAGAGTAAAATTCTTTTATAACCGTTAATTTGTCAGGTGCATAAATAATATCTGTTGCAATGTTAAGAGCTATATAGTCAAGAATTTCACTACTGTATGCTGTAGATTTAATTTATGTAAAAATTCACCATTTATTTTAAAGTGGGTGAGCACAGGCTCAGTCAGCAGTGTGGCTTCATCAAGCCTAAATGTAGGGGCTCATCATGATTTTACAAAAGATTATTGTTTCCCATGAAATGGAGTCTGGGACTAGCATAAGAAGTAGATGATTATGAATCAAGAGATGTCAAGTAATACGAGAGGAAATAATTTTTATTTCTTAAAAAATGTTTAGTACCTCAAAATGTCTTTCTGAATCACTATCTTCTCTTTGGATTTCACAGTGACACTTTCTAGAGGTCTGTCCAGTTTGTTCCCCTCATTTAAGCTAGTGGCACTGAGCTCCTCCCTATGCCAAAGCCTCAAACCCTAGATCCTGCTGTCTGTTCTTACACATCCTCAAAAGAAGTGCTCACGTCTCAAACAAGACCTCAGAGCCACCACTTCCATAAATAGAAGTAAAATGTAAGTAGCTAACCTCAACCTGTAAATTCTGGTTAAGTCGGTAGCGTAGGGTCTACAGTTCTGCATTTTAATGTGGTGCTGATTGATTGCTGGTACAAAGACTACATCCTGGACAGCAAAGACACAAAGGCTGAAGATTGGTATTAGTATCCGACTCAATTGGGTGAAAATTCTACCATTTATTAGCTGTGTAGTCTTAAGTAGCACATTCCCTCGAGTTCTAATTTCTTCCAGAGGACAATTGGACTATTGACTTCATATTTTCTAAGTGTTGTAAGATTCATAAAAAATTTATATGTAGTCATGAGAAGACGGTCTAATGCTCTGCAGATGCTTAGCGACTGTTTCTCAGGATGTAAATGCAGGTGGGGCGACTGAGCTTCTACGATACAGTGCAATTACACAACCTCCTAGCCGCTAAATGCAACCTCCATCCATACATGAAGCCATATTATATCTTGAAATCAAATTAAACCTATCACCTCGTGTGTTCCTGTAGGTTAGCTGACTTTTCACTATGAAATCAGGGACATATTAAGTCTTAATTGGCAGGTGTATAACCGAGAATTGGAAGCACATCCTCAAGAAGCAACCCGTTTGTGACTAAGCACTTTTTCAACAGCTAAAATCTGTGTCAAGAGTGTTCACTAAGCCATCCTGTAAGCAGCGGCGCCATTGCTTGCCCCGTGGGGCTGCTTGCTGTCACTTTGTGACACCACTCCTCCATCAGGCACGATGATTAAATCTACAACCTTTCCTTTGCTAAAGTAAGAGAGGCGATCACATAGCTGCAAATGCCTCAGCAGAAGGTCTCTTGCTTTAAAGTAAGTGTGCTGCCTTGCCTCAGCATTAATCTACTAGCAGGGGATCATTATGCAGTGACAACATTCTGTTTCAAAAGCATTATCTTTGAATAATTACCTGCAGAACCTCTCCTCATTTAGTGTGCCTCGGTGCCTCTAGCTTCAGGGATTGCACACGATGACTATAAAAAAAAAGTACCTGCTCCCACCCCTACGAAAATAGAGGTAAATATCGGGTCCGTCATATTCTGTGCTGTGGCTCAGTTCATTTGCAGCCAGCTGATGGCAAAGGTCCCTTTTACCTTCCTGAGCTCTTCCTCATGTGCAAAGGGACTCTGTGGGTGGGTCCCGCTCAATGCAAGGTCCAGAACTTGAAGGAGAAGGCAGTGCCGGCTGCTGGGCTCTCCACTGTGCTCAACAGTCACACAGACGGGCCGCCAGGGATGTGTCTAGGCTGGGCGAACAGAGAGCGCAGAGCTCACTCAACTCTGTTTCCTTTTATTTTATTCTTAATTTGTGTTTGGTCTCAATCCACACCCGCACCAGGTAAATCTGCGTTCCGAGCCCCGTCTCAACCTACTTCCTCGGACAATTATTTCATTTCCTTCGGAGTTACGGACTCCGTAAATGCTTTCAGGAGAACACTCCAAGGCTCAGAGCAGGGAGATGGAAAAGAACTGTAGTTATTGGAGCACAGAACACAAATGTTTATCTAGAGAGGAGTGGTTAGCACAGAAGCGGGATTCAGGAGGTAATGGTATTTACTTCACTAAGGAAAAGGTGTTTATATTTGGACAACGAGATAAAAGCAGCAGAAATATCTTATTCCAAAAGAGATCATTAACAGATCTTTGCTAAATATAACATGTACATGAATTGGCCTGACAGTGGAAGGGGTCAGGGTGGGTAAACCCCACAGGCTCAGATTTCTTCTCACTCTTCAAAGCAAAATCTCTAGAGCTCCCCAAGCACACTGAGGACTTTCAGTCACCCACCGAGCCAATACAAGGAACTATATAAATTGCTATGTTAAATAAGGGCATGCAGGCATGTTTAGACAGTTTAGTGAAATACTTACCAGGTGTGTTCCTTCCATTGTGTCGTGGAATGGGGCATTTAAAAAGACTTAAAATAGGCCCAGGAAGTTTGAGCATGTGCTCCAAAAATTGCAATGTCTCTGAAATACTTTATAATCAGACTATTGATGGCACTGCTCAGATGCATGCAGCCAATGAGAGGAGAACGCGCCTGTGTTAATTAATCACACATCACCTTTAAGAGCCATGTGAACGAAGGTGATGGGTACTTGTAAATAGCTCTTTACATCTTTGTCACAGTGACTCATGGGTGACTTTCCCCTCTTAAGCCCGCTGGAGACCTGGGTTTCACAGTTTTGTATGATCATCTTGCTAGGAGCTCTGCATGAAGGAGTGACTGTATGTATGCCTTTTATATTATGCCTTTTAAGAAAAATAAAAACATAATGTTTCTCTCGTGAAAAAATGAGAAAAATGAGAGCTGTTCACTAGATATTTGTGTAGAAATTAGAAACAAATTTAAATATTAAAAATGTGGGCTTAGCCAGGCCTGGGGGTGCCCGACTCTAATCCCAGCATTCTGGGAGGCTGAGGCACAAGAATGATAAGCACAAGCCCAGCATGGTCAAGTGAACAACTTAAACAGATGCTGTCTCAAAATAAAATAATAAAAATAATTTTAATAAAAGGGCTGGGATGTAGTTCAATGCATGGGTGCTGGATTCAGTCTCCAGTATCACAAACAAGGAAGAAAAAAAAGTAAGAGAAGAGAGAAAAAAAAAGAAAGAAAATATGAGTCAATCTGAGTTCAAATTTTTTGACCTTTAGAGAAAACAGTGTATTATTATAATAAAATAATTTAAGAGTAACTTCTGAAAAGTTCTTCCAAGTTGATGAGACTATCTTCATTATTAACTCTGTCACAGATCAAACTAAATTAATAAACAACAGATTGTGTTATTGTACTTATTTTTGCATGTTCATTGAAATTTGTGGTGAGTTAGTTTAATAGGAAAGATTAAAAATTGCAATTTAGATGGAAAATAACATCCCTTGTAATAATATTCACAGGCATCAGCAATGTACAAAATCCTCCTGTTATTAACAGATTAAGATTGTATTCACCTGTCTGCAGAAAGTAAACACAATCTGTTCTTCATTAAAAGAGAGAGAGAGAGATAAATACTGCAACTTCCATTTGACATGAGATCCTAAGTTCAGGAACACACACACACACACACACACACACACACACACACCATAATCTCATTCCATGTTCAATTTTCTTTTTCCATTCCAGTCACTGCTAGAGAACCTACGACCTAGCCCAAGGGATGGAGTATTATATAAAATAAAGATTCTCCGTGGGTAGATTTCTATGTAAGAGCCCATGATTTGATCCAATTCATGGATCATGATGACAGATACGATGGGAGTCACAGGATTCCTCTCCACACTCCTGGGGTCACTTAATCATCACTGCTCCTTATTTGGGCCAACAATTGCAGAAATACGAAGAAAAACATCACCATTCATGCAGCAAACAAAAATTAAGAGGGATCCAATAGGCAAATAATGACAACTAAGCAGTGTGTGTGTGGCACTGAGTCATGCCATAGGCATGGATAGAGCAGGTGACGGAAGCATCGAAGAGTGTGCGATTACGCAGGCTTGACATTCACAAGCATAGCAGACGTCTGGATTGTTCCATGCAGAGGAACAGCGCACTCTGGAACCTCATCTGGAATAGTATTGATGGAAAGGGCAATAATTGAATTGAGAGAGAAAGAGAGAGAGAGAGAGAGAGAGAGAGAGAGAGAGAGAGAGAGAGAGATGTATTTTTATTAGCTGTCTCAGTGTCATAAGGGGGTTAGTGAGAATATTAAGAGAGATTTATGAAGCCCTTAGACCAGTGCCTTCCGCTGAATGAGCACTCATTAAAAGCGGATTCCTATCACTCATTAAATTGCCAATCTAATATTGGAAGCATTGCATAAAAACACAAGTTCAATCACACCGACACCTTTTTGCCTATGGGAAAAGATTAACTCAACTGACAATTAAGCCTCTACCTGGATTGTGCTGGCAAAGGAAACGCAGGAGCAACGAAACACAGTCTGTGCCTGCTTGTGTGTCTGACACTATGATGAATGCATTGAAGAATTTCCTCCCATTCTTTAGCCCAACTCGGCCCCTTATCCCCACCCATCCTCAGCCCTTGACCCAATGGCGCACAATTTGGGCTGCCTCTGGCTTATTTTCTTGTTCAATCTGGGCTTTGAGGATAATTCACCAAACTTTTTCACTTCCTTATTTCAATTATCCCCTGCAACCATGATTTGTAATCGCCAATACTTCATTCTCATCGGACTAACGTAAAGGCCTGTTTTCTCCTGAGAAAAGCCTGGGGAGACACAGAGCTTCTTCCTTGTTCATTCTCTTCATCTCAACACACTAAACTGGAAATCTCCTGCTTCCAGCGTCTTGTGAAGAGATGGACAAGAGCATTTTAAAAGGAGGAATGCGAACACGAAAGCCTGGGGCTCCCTTCACTAGCACGCAACGCTTGTGTGGGGCTTGGCACCAATCCAGGGGGATCCCTTTTATATCCTTTTGAAGTGAGGAGAAAAGTCATTAAGAGGGTTCTAACGCCGAATTTCTAGAGCTAAAAAGGCTAGCGTTTTATAGATTCTGAAACGAGGGCTCAAGGTCATGATTTCATTTTGCTGGGGCATGTGTAAGAGATTTAGGTGAGAAGAGATATTCTATATGACAAATGAACACAAAGAGAAACACTGATACCCAGACTGTACACTTCCGGATTTTAAAAATATATGCGGAAACTGACAGGCAAAAACATTTCTAACTTGATGCATGTTCAGAGAGTGGCGAGATACCTGGGTTGGAGGCTCCCATCTGTACAGGTACTTTCCTGCCAGTAGTTCAAGAGTGCTTCTGATAGTAACACCAGCATTACGCTAGGAGATAAATGTGTCAGACATCCTTTGGGGGCCTCGTTAATTGGAACGGATGGGCTTCACCTTGTACAGGGATGATAAGGAGCCAGGGATGATGAGCCACGGCACCTGTTCTTCTTTCACAAATGGTCGCCTTATTTTGTTGAAAGGTCAATGACAATCAGGATGCTGAAACCACTCTTTTCTGCTTTGGGTCCAGTCCTCCTCGGGGGGGCTCTTAGGTATCATTTAGTGAAGACCCAGAGGCACATTGGCTCTGGAGCTAATAAGAGTTATTCCTCAGATTTCTCCACTGTTGAGTTTCCTCCATGGGAGTGGGGAGTATTCTAGCAAGAGGTGGCGTATGTTTTCAAAAGGCAAATGGAAGAAACTTGAGAACATCAGGCTTAGTGAAGTGAGTCAGAAGCAGAAGGTGAAACATCGAATGGTCTCTCTGATATGAGGGTCCCAGATCACAGCTCTTATGGAACTTAAAATGAAAACAAAGTGAAAGAAGGGAGTAGGGTGGGGGAGGAGGGAGGGTGGGATGGGTAGAGGGAAGGACAAAAGGAGAGTGGGAAAGCCCTTGTCCCCTTGACAAGATACATATGTGCATAAAAGGCTCAACTCCATTGTAAACCTTACATTGTGCACTTATAAATGTCAATAAAATGGGAAAAAATATAAAAATAAGAAGTTTTTACTGAATTGATTACAACAGTTTCCTTTTTGTATCCCAACTTTTACGCCTGGCCTGCCATATGCCTCTCAGGTCAAGTGGCCCTGGACTGACTCTAGATCCTTTTGATCCAAAAAGGTTGTACACACTTTACACTGAACCTGTGCACACTTTACTGTTGCAGTACACTGCTTTACTGTAATTATTTGCTTACTTGACCCCTCTTAATGTTCATGCACAGTAGTCATGTTTTTCTTTGTATTTCTACAATTAGAGTTAAGCAATTGCTTGCCCCAAATAGGAGCAGAGGTCATTAAATAAAGGACCGTATCAGTGCACAGATGAATCCTGTGATTTCTATGAAATGTATCATCATGTACAACTCAATTTCTGCCATATGATCCTCAGGTCAAGTGGCAGTAGAATGGTACTTTTGACCCAAAGGGAAACTGAGTTGAAGATACATTTCCTTTTATATTAGTGGTGTCATGGTTTGGATCTGAAGTGTCCCCAAAATCTATATGTTCTACAGATACTGTGTAGTGTTAGGAGGTAGGGCTTGGCTAGAAGGGGCAGATGCTGAGGGCTTGACCTGGAGGGATGTGTGTTGGTTCTGCCCTTCATCCCAGACTTGGCTTTGTCTTGCTATGCTGTAAAGATCTCTGTTTCTGGAGCTGGTCTGGCTCTAGCTGTAGCCCGGCCATATGGTTCCACCATTTTCCAGCTTCTCACCCAGGAACATACTGAGACCTTCTGAAACTATGAGCTAAAATAAATCTTTCCTCTCTAAAGTTGTGGTTGTTGGGTATTGAGTCACAGCAACGAAAAAGTAACTAAGATGGTGGTATTTGGTCACTTTCATAGCTTTTGTGGGCATAAGAACAGCTCTATATTCCTATGTTATATGGTAGGTATAGTCCTTTGGGGGACTATAGTTCCCTCCTACATTCCTTTGGGGTCATGACAACTTAAGACAAAAGATCAGATGAGAACATTGTACGTTTCCCATAATTCACAGCATATGTTTGGGAAGCTGAGAAGAAACAAGCTATGAAGTGCCCAGAGTCACTGTCAAAAGATGTATAAAATTATAATCATGTCATGTTCTGGGTCTTGTGGTATTTATGACATTTGTCTGGCTTGAAAAAATGTAATGCGTGCTGATTTCTTTTTTATTCTAAATCAGTACCCACTTTAAAACAAATTGTGTACTTACAGTTTTGACTTCACCTTATTAAAAGGACTCTCAACATGAAAGCCCCACATGTGAATGCATTTATCTACTTTGAATAAAGATGTTTACGCACATGCGTGAAATACAGAATTACCTTGTAGGAACAGGAACAAAATTTTAGACAATAATGTTGAAACCTCCTAATTATGTTCATGGGCCCATTTAAATGGAACAATGGATTAGATGATGGAAAAATGATGCATGATATGCTTGGTCTAAATATCTTAATATGCTATGAACCATGATCCATTAGAACAACATGTCAAGGTTTTGCTACAACTTAGACTAAATTATAATTTATCTGAAATCAATATCAAAAGTACTATAAAAAGTGATGTTGAAAAACTAGTTTTGATGATTTTAAAATAATTCCAGGGGGAAAGAAGAAAATGATATTTTCACTAAGTTCTCTTATGTGTAATAACACTGTAGTTGAAATATTGTCAATAAAATAAAGAATCATATTAATGTTATTCTTTTTCAGATTTTCTGTAAAAAGCTTTTCGAGATTCACAGGAATACCTAATCCATTCAGAATCAGATTCTGGTGTATATTATGGTAGTTCTTTCATAGACTAATTGCAAACACCACTGTATTAGTTTACAACTGCTGCTATAACAACCTACTATTCTATAGTGGACATCAAAGATAATCTCTTAAGGTGTTCAGAATCTATTGCCTACATTGGGCAAATATTCCCACTAAAGATCTTTTCCCTCAGTGTGCCCAGTTTATATCATCAAAAAATAATAAAAAAAGTTCTTGGACTCAAAGAGAAGCTACAAGCCACATATGCAGAAAGGCAGAACAACTACCCAAACAACTACACCAGAGTAAATGTTAGGACAACTTTCAGTGTCTTTGCAGCTAAGCCAATTAATTCATTGTATTCAATGAATGGACAAGTAAGTGAGTATGTGATGAGCAAATGAGTACGGCCCAGGAGGCTGGTCCTGGGTCAATTCCATAAGCAATGCTATCACTGTTTTGTAACCTGTCAGCCCATGTCTCTGCTATCCCCTAAGGTTGGATGATTCGGTTCTATCTCTCATACTTCCAAGATCCATATGGACATTTGCTAACTAAAGTGAAAACAATAATAATATGGCTGAGTGGCTGCTTAGAAATGGTTACCAACTGGCTAGTGGTGTAGCCACATAGAAACTGCAAGCCGCTAATTGTATTTATTAAATTTTTACGTTTGTTAACAAAAAGGCTTACTTTTGCATAATGAAATAAGTCTTCTTAAGGCAATTCCAAGTGACCCTTGATTAGCATACAAATTAAACTTCTTTCATTTCTTACTCCTCTACTCCTGTCTCTAGAACACCAGGTTATATTCACACGAACACGCAGTGCTTCAACGTTTATGACTCACAGCAAAGACTCGTGTCACGAGAAGAAACCAAAACCTGAAGCACAAGAACAAAGGCCCTTCCTTTCTGAAAATAAAACAGAAATAGATTTTTCTTCTGCTTGACCTTTTCTTGTGTTTCCAATTATCCTAATGAGAAACTTCAATGACAAATTCTCGTGACACAGAATAAAATGATTTGGGGCTTAGTCTACTTTTTCATTCCAAAATAGAATCTTGTGAACACTTTTTTTGAAAGAGGCCAGAATGAAAAGCTATCTATAAAACTAGATGTCACATATGTTTGATTGCTATTTGGATAATTTATTAGATTATCTTATAAGCTGTATAAGACATAGTAAGAGCTCATCCAGTTCAAAACATTCCTTCATCATCTAAAAGCCTGGCTCCATGCAGTGGCTTCTAAATCGTCACTTCCTTCTGTTCACATATGGATCCCATTTAGAATCTGCTAAGAAAAGCTATGAACTCTGTCCTCATAAAAATACTAAAATGCATCTCCAAGTACTTGTGATATTTTGATGGATTCTCATTGCTTGATGTAGGCAACCAGAGTTGCATGAATTGCAGGTGATGAATTCTTGAGAAGGACTTATAAAAAATTTCTCATTATAATACAAATTATTCAGGTCAAGGAATCTAATCATGGACTAGTTGACAAAAAACTATGAAGGTTAAAAGAAGCCCTAAAAGTTAGTGGTAATTAAGGACAAAGAAGGACATTTTTATGAAACAGATATACCCCCAGGATTCATGACAAGCTTGTCCTAGATATATTAGAGACCTATTTGAAAAAACAAGATTTCCACTCTCACCTCAATCATGCATATTATAAAATTTAGCAATTGCCTGAACAGTCTGCTTATATCTTTCTGTGCCTCAGAAATTTATTTTCTGTCATGGAAGTTTTCTTTTCCCTTTCTCCAAGAGCAAGCCTCTGACCTCTCAAGACTGTGGAGCACTCACCTTCCTCCTCCCCACATCCCAGACAAAGGGCCTGCTGCCTCCCTATTCTCAGAGCCCAGAAGTCTTAGCTTCCAAAGACTATGGGTGACACACCACTGTAATGAGTGTGTGTGTGTGTGTGTGTGTGTGTGTGTGTTCATTTTCTTCTCTCTCTAGAATATCCCATATTCAACTTTGATACTTGCTTAGTTTGTGTTATGGTTTAGATCTAAAATATTGCTCCAAAGTCTCCTGTGTTTAGAAGGCGATTGGGTCATAGCCTCGTGACTGAAGAGCAACGAACTGGATAAGGCTGTTGACGCTGAGGGAAGGGACCACATCAGCAGCATGATAGAGTTTCTCTGCCCGAAGCAGAGACTGATGCCCAGGGATAGCAATTCCAGAGACCTGGGCACAGATTAGGAGCTGCAGGGAACACTGTGAGAGGGAAAATGCAACATCACCCAACATCACTCTGTCGTACCCCGGATAGACCCCGAGTGCCTCCCAAATCTCATTTACCCCTAAGTGTTACCTGGAGATTGCCATCTGCCTGGATTTCTCTATGGCATAGAATTATCCAGAAGAATGAGTCCAGACTGAAGCACGAGTTACAACACTTTAGTTTTTACAGAACCCTTTATAATTGTAACAAAATGAGAGTATAAATTCTGCTACTTTGTCTCCTCATCACAATTATAATTCAACATTAACCTTAACCAAACCCAGATTTCCAGCCGAGTAGTCAGAGGAAGCAGCACGAAACATTTCCAGGCACCACAGACTGCATTTTCTCACATTTCACATTCCTTTTAAAACCTTTCCGTTAATTACTGTGCAATGCAGGGCCTGAGAAGAAAATCTGGGAAAGTGGTTGACATGCTTGTAAAGAATTTTATACATGACCTCAAAAGATTTGCAATTTCATCTCTGGAACTCTCCAAGCCTTAAATGGTTCACAACGGTACCCTGCCAGACCATTTTGGTGTTATTTACCCGAATCCACATGGCAAGAATATTTCAGACATGAAAAGGCAAAAATTATTTAGAAACTTAAGCAGGAAGCCAAAGAATCCTGCCTTCCTTCCTCTACCAAATAAATAGCATAACATGAAAAACAAATAATTATGAAGAACCAAAAATCTCATGTATGCTACTCATTATATCCCAAGTGAAAGAATGCCATAAATGCAGAAGATGTTACTCTGTACCCAAAACAGACACTTGGTAGAAAGCAGAGACTGGAAGAACAGGGGGGTGATTTCTCACAGAAAGAGTCAGTTCTCACTGTGTCTAGTCAGTGACGCAAAGCCAAACTGCAAGGCAGCCAGGAACATGAGTCAGAAACGACACGTGTGGAGCCCGTCAGAGAAGATGCACGATCCAGAGTCGATATGAGTCAGAGCACAAGAGCTCCGTTCACTACAGAGGAGAGTTGAAAGAGAAAGAAAGGAGACTTATGGAGCTAGGTCCAAAGTCACTGAGGAGTGTTTTGGTGCCCTTTAGCCTGTGACCCATTGGATTCCATACCTGGCTAGAGGCAGAAGCCAGACAAAGTCAGGGTCTGCTCAACCTCAAACCAGTGACCCATTGTCTCAACTGGCTGCAGTGTATGTATGCACGTGTCCAATGTCTGGGTAATATGACCCTCAAATACTAATCTGATTGCCAAAAGTGGTTGTCATTTTAATATTTTTTTCTGACTAGAATGACAAGAGAAAATGATTTTTGGATGGGTGCTTGTTCTCTCACATGCTGTCAGAAGGCAGGCAACATGATTCGAGGTGCAGAAAAGAGGAACGAAAGAGAGGGTCCAGATATCTAGCTGATCCATGGAAACATCTGGAATTTGATAGCTTTCGTTACGTTAAATTTGACATTTTGGCAATGGCTCAATGGACAAGCATGAAGCAAGATTCAACTGGAATTTCAATAACATCATTTTGGTGTAATTATGATCCATTCTCGTTACCCTGCTCGAATCTTACACTATCTGCTAAATTCCTACCATGCCCCAATCTATTTTGTCTTTGAGAATAGAATGAAGGAGGGCCCAGAAGTCCCCCTTCGAGCGGGCTAGCCTACACTGGCCGATCCTAGATGGCTGCCAAAGTGACCATCATATTATCTTTAACCTCACTGTATTTATATCTGCACACAGCGCTGACAGCTGACAATTCTCACAATGGTGACTAGAAAAAATCATAAACGGAACACAGAGAGGTACTGCCTAAACTCCCAGAAAACTTTATCCTATTCTTGGGAAAGACGTGACTGTTTCCCCATCATCAACTTAATCAAATCCACATTGGAATCAAAATTAGCAGATAATTATGCGAGAGCTCTGTAAAGAAAGTGTTTTCCTATCTCAAATCTATCACAATGGCTGCAATGTATGCATGCGAATACCGGGAGGGCAGCGATGCCTGGGAGAGAATAACTTGCCACAAGGTCGTGTCCTGCCACTTTTCTGTTACTTATCTGTCGCTGAAAGGGAATGTGCTTCTTGTTGTCTTTACTATCTGTTAATTTTTTTCATACTGTGATTGAAAGTGAGGACTTTGCATTGAGTCACATTACTAGTTGTATTTATTATGTTATCATCATCATCATCATTTTATTTTGTGATAGAATCTACTTCAATAAGTTGCCCAGGCTGGGCTCAAAACATTTGGTTCTCCTGCTTCAGCCTCCCAGAGTGTTGGGTTTAGAGCTAATGCACCCTACCTCCGGCTCGGGTCTACCCCTTCTTAATAAAGCATTTCCAATACACTGTTTCTCTACCTAGACTGTCTTTGTTCTAAATCAATACCTAATCCTCAATACTGCAGCCTTCATTCATCTCAGGAAGCCATGTTAACACACAAATAGAGCTAATAACACCTTCCTTGTTCAACTCTCAAGTGCTCATCCTTCCTCTCAACGCTCTGTCATATTTACCACAAATTCTTGGCACAGCAGTCAGCCTATCTTTCCTGTACTGGGCTAGAAAGTAAATAGTTCAGGCTTCGTGGTCCATACGCTCTCCGTGGCAATGCCTCACTTTTGCTATTAGAGAATGAAAGTAGCCACATGTAGACAAGTTCAGGCTGGCTATGTTCCAATAAACCTTTATTTACAAAAAAGAATATGGACCTGGTTTCTAACACTTAACATAGCACAGAGACAAATGACGAGGTGATAAGTGATCAGTATGTATTGGATGAATAGAATTTGATAAACAACATCACCTAGTCACAGAGTAGAGTATGAGGACACAGTATACTGAATTTCTGAATTCATTCTGCAACTATTGCACAATGACTGGGCCATTAATTTTTAATAACATCCTGTGTATCCAGAAGAGGAATCATAGGGCTCTGACCAACTATAAGACCCTAAAGCTTAGACAACGCAATGACACACTGCCTCATTGATTTTCTATTAAAAAGAACATCTGCCCAAACTGTGATCCCATGAAGACTATGGTTGATGACCAAATGAAACCATTATCACTGATAATAGAATAATGGTGTCATGTTTGCCTGCTTATAGTGAATATAAGCACGCACTTACATAACTTCAACTGAATGACATGTCGTTCGCTGCTGGTATTTTAATGTTTTAATAGAAATAAGTATATAATCAGAGTAACACATTATTTCACTTTAAGTCCGTCAATCTCTATTTTCATCTCAAATAGATTTTTACTACATTTATTCAGCCTTTCTCAGGAAATCTCCTTTGCCAAAGCATTTCACTGGTGTTTAATTTGCCACAGGAATATGATGCAAAATGTAATAAAATTATCTATTTCTTTGGATCAATTCCTCACTTTGGCATAAAATATTGTGCTGCCATAGATAAAATGAGTAATATTATTGGCTGGATCACGTACAAAAAATATTCTATCTTACCTAGTAAGGATACAATATTACGAACTACGGATTAGCCAAATCTTGTTTATTGAACTATTTTTACTATTTTCTATTAAATTATTCTATAACATTTTTATAAATTTACAAAATCATTAAATTAACCTCCTAAAATTTATTTTCCTCTCTGTTCTATTGAATGTGAAAATAGTGAGAAGAAAGGTGAGATAAAACAAAAGAAAGGACATTAAAAACAAAGAGTTATGTGCCCAAAAGTTGACCCACTGAAAGACTCCCTGGTCTGAGACATGGCTTCTTTCTGCTAGCATTAGCAGTGCTCTTTAATGTATGCAAATTCTCCCTTTAGCCAATTATGCTTCTTTACACTGACAGACTCAGTGGCGGGTTGAATCAAGACCTTCCTAGACCACCCGTTCTAGACACCTGCACCTTTGGCCACTTTTGTCAAAATACCAAAAGACCCGGTAGAAAAATCCGAGCATACCATGATGACGGAGAATCCAGAAGGGACCCTGGATCCTTATCTTTTTTGGGCCAGTACTACCTTTAATAAGTTAAAAAAATAACAGTGACATTTCTGAAGCTTTATGAAAGGTAGGACGCATACACAAATTAAGGCATTCCAACAAGCCTGAGTTGACACAAAGAAAGCAAATGGAAAAGGAGCTCCTCTCTTCCCAGCTATCGTATGGCTATCGCCAGTCACAACATGGTGACTGAGCACATACAAGTCAAAACAATAAGCTCCTCCCTTAAGTTTCTAAGCTTGCTCAAAGAAGCAGAAAGTCCCCTTTGGTGGTCCTCACACTAGGTTTTTGTTATGTAATTCTATAACATGACAACATTCAGATTGGGTTTCTGACACCAATTCATTTATCATTTTACCATTGAATTCTTATTTCTTCCCACTTGGTGCAGATGTACAACAGAATCGCTCCCCTTGATTAAGGCAGAGAACAGCCGTCCAGCTTGATGGGCCATTTCTTCATCACACAGGTCAGAAGTGACATTGTTCTGTGCGCGACTACTCAAGTCTCCGCAGGTGCAGTGGATCAGTCGAGCAGGGCTGGTGAATAGAGTCAAGCTGTGTCCCCCTTATTTCTCAAAGTGCTCGTGGAAGAGCACACGGGGGTCCCCTTGTCACTTGGCCACTCAGTGCATTTCCCACTGCAGTTAACTTACAGTAAGACAGTTAATTAGGCCACAGAGGATTTTAAAAATGTAATCAAAATCACTCCATGTGGTATGGAGCTTAATTGAAAATATTTGGAAGACTTCCAATATTATAACTTTCTGTTCCAAATAAATAACATCTCTGCAAACATGAATGAGAAAACTAATGATTCAAGGGTCTGAAACCGCAGAGTTAAGGACACATAGGGAAAAAAAAAAACCAAGTATGCATCACAGAAACTACCCTGATGAATAAATAAGAAAATTTGAAGGTGTGGCTTGCCAATAAAAGAAAAAAAAATTGTGAGTCCAGCTGAAAAATTTAGAGATGGTGAGGCTTTGGCAAACTACTATTTTTGAAAGTATGTTTCTAGATAAGGAAGTTGAAAAAATTGCTTACTTCATTAATTAAAGCGTGGTAATTGATAAAATGAGGTAGTTTCTATCTTCTTGAAGCTACAGTATTAAACCACTAGTTTTAATTTACTATACTTCATACTGTCCTTTCTCATAGTGGACTGTATGGCTATATGCGCTTGAGGAACTGAACCCTATGCAAACACTTTCAGGGACATGTCTAAGAAAAAGGAAGGGCACAGAGGATGGACAGAAGGGCGTAGACACAAGGACAAATCATCAGAGGAGGCAAACACTGCAAACGCAACCTTATGAATAATAATGTCTCAAGACACATCACTTATTTTGGTGATTATGAAACACAATGAATGTAATTTGATAAACGACAAAGTTCTTAGTGCTAAGAGCAAAATACATGAAGAGCTGATTAGGTAAACGATTACTATTGGTGGGTGACGAGAACGCCTCTGATGTTCTTGGTACGAGGGGAAGCCGGTTCAGGTTTTCTAGAGCATATAAATTGTTTGGGCTTTTTTAAAGTAATGGGAATTAAACCCTGGTGTATCTATCACTGTGCTACATCTTTAAGCCTTTTGATTTAACTATCTAACTCTTTTGAGATAGAGCCTTCTCTAATTCATCCAGGCTGCCCTTGAATTATCATCCTCCTGCCTCAGCCTCCTAAGGAGTTGGAATACAGGTGTGTGCCACCACGCCTGGCTTCGATTGGACACGTTTTTACTCAAAAATTTTAACCTCGTTTTATTCACTTAGATCTGTGCATTTTGCCTCCAAGAAGTAATGCTAAGGTTTTGTGTGCACAGGAAGGTAAGTTACGGTGCTTCATAAAATAAGAGGCACTACAGAATTCTAGAAGACAGTTGATTATTTTGCTACTATCATATAATAGTATTTACTATGCAACCTTATAAGAGAAATAGAATATGCTGCAACCACTACAGTGATTTTGCAGCACTGCTTTAACAAGGAAATGTATTTATTAAAAATCCTTTACCTAATTATCATGATATATAGTAAATTTTCCAAAAACAACATCTCTGGAATCAGAAAGCCTGTATTAATACTTTGTATTAAAGTCTGCACCTCTGAAGCTTACTGTTTAACACAGCAAACTATCCAAATTTCAACTTTATTTTTCTGTAAAAATAACAACAGCTATATTCTTCCTATATATCGTGATCTGCAAAAAGTAAAAAGTTTTTCCAAGTTTTTCATAATTTATCTGTGTATTTATGCAAAAGATGGCAATCTTTACCATGACTATCTACTTGTAAAATACATATTCATATATAGCTTAGTATAAGTACCTCACTAGTAGAATATATATTAATGCTTATGTAATTTATTTTGATTTAGAAATCGACACTAATAACACACATAACTTTAACCCCCCAGTGCTTCTGTGCTTATCTCCTGAGGTTGAAGTGCATTTCTATCATGTTTATTTTTGTTCTTTTGCTTTGGCTTAACCATGTTCTCTATATTTTGCATGTGGAAGAATATTAATCAAGTATTCTGCTGCAATACTCCCAAAATCTGTTACTCAAAACAAATTTTCTTCTCATTCATGTTACAGGTCTTTGATATTCTCATTTTAAGATGTGAACTGAGACACTCAACTTCCTTTATCAACACAGCACTGATAATCCCCGGGCCAGAGGAACCACGTGAAGAGAAAGTCCTTCCGGGCTCCTCAGGAGTCTGCCCAGCAGTAGCACAAAGCACTTCCGCTAATATTCCGTGGTCAGTCAGACACGTGAAGAACCTCAGGAATAAGGACGATGATGATACCCACGGGTAACTCATATTAGGTCAGGAATAACATAAACCTTCTAGGTAGCCTCCGTAAGTCACTATCAGTTTTTGAGCAGAACATTGGTACGGAAAGTGAGAAGGTGGTTCCATACCTCTATGCCCAGGAGCAGAAATTGTGATGAATAAATTTACATCTGGATAGAATATAGAAGATAGACACAATTGAATAAAAGAATATCTATTGGAAACAAGAAATAAGAATTAAGGAATCATAGCATTAATATAGAATTTAATAATCATGTAAGTTTTATTTCTACTTTGACTGGTCCTACCTAGTTATTACCAGCAGAAACAAGTTATGTAGTTTAATTTTTAATAGGAGAAAAAATCTGCCTTCCCCTGCCCCTGAGAAGTAAGGAAATGTCCTACTAGGAGGCTTTTTGTCCCTTCGACCCCAGCTGGTAAGCTGATGAGTTGCTCAGACTTGAAAATTGACCGGCCTTGTAATTGCTTTCTCCACTCATGTAACCACAGCCCCAGCATTCATTCACAAATCGCAAGCCTAATCCTTTCAAAGTTTTCGTATTAGATGCTTGCTTCAGAACCTCCAGTGCCCATGAGTCTTCCAAAGCAGCCCTACATGAAAGCACGGGTCTCTGACCATCGGGCGGTGCACCAGACTGGCTGTCCCAAATCCTTGGTTGTCATTCTAGCAGCCTCCTATTTGTCCTGGTTCCCGGGGACGTTACCCTCCTCCCGATACCCCCATCTCCCTGGAAGGGCAGTTAGTGGGGCTTATTATTGGTCCGTAATGGATTCTAGAGGCGTAAATAGAATTAATATTTTTAAGATTGTCATCCTATTCATTTTTCACTTATTCACTGTCTTTTTTAGTAAAACACATTTAAATATATTTAAATATATTTCATTGCTTGAAAATGATAGCTAAACAGACTTGTGAAAGAAAGGAAAGTATTTGAAGAACAAGTCTAGTAGGTTTGTTAAAGGTTGATGTATGTAAGTCTGTAGTAACTCTCTTATGCTTGTTTTTAAATTAAAAATTTTAGAATCAAATGAAAAAAACTATTGATAATTGCATATCCTTAAGGGATTTTCTATGTTTGAGTGATATTTTAGATGCTTTCCTTATTTTTACATTACAAAATTTATCATTTTTAACCTCAAAAAATGTAAAAGCACTTTTCAGTTTTGCCCCATTTCTTTTGGATTGAAATAATAAGCACATAATGTTTCTTCTTTTACTTACTTTGAATAAAGACATAATTATTAGAGATTTTAACAATTTTGCAGAATATGAGTCTTTTTTAACTTAATGTTTTGAGATATCAATCACGAATGGTGTGTCTTATCATTTTAGATAGTAGCAAAAGATCATAGTACCTTAACATTTCTAATATAAAAAAATCTGAGAAAAGATTCTCAAAAACAATCTATTTTGAGATTAAGTCACAATTATTTTCTTTCCCTCCCAAACTTTTCAATTAGAAGTGTTTTTCAATGTATTATAATAAGGTTCTGAAAAATATAAGCTGATGTTTTTAAATAAAAAAGACATTGATTGGGCTTCTGTTGTAGTTTGGATTTAGGGTACCCCCAAAGCCTCATAAATTTGAAGACAGTAGGATGCTTGCGAGCCATGTGCTATTGGGAGGTGAGGCCTGGCTGGAGAGGACAGAACACTGGGGCTTGACCCGGAAGGGGCCGATTGCCCCGAAGGGTAAGCTCCGACCTCCCTCAATTGTCTGCCCATGTCCACCACGCTTTGAAGAGCTCTCCTGCTGCGCCCCCACCAGGTGTGTTCACCACTGCTGGCTAGCCACATAGGGACTGTACCTCCTGAAACTGTGAGTTAAAATATAGCTTTCCTCCCTTGGATTGTGGATGTCAGGTATGCCGTCCCAGCAATAAGAAAGTAACTAAGAAAAAAATATTCTGTCAAATATCCCAATAAAGGGATTGGCTGGATTCAGAGAAGAGGCATCAAGATTTAACTACTGCAACCCATTCAAGGAATAGGAAGCTGAGTTAGAGTGGTGACTTAAGTGAAATGACTTAGGTGCGGAAGATTAATATGTTAAGTACTGTGTAGTTTCTCTGACTTGGAAAACCCAGAACACAGACATTCTACAGAACCACATGAAGTGATAGCTGGAGTTGGGGGAAGGGATAGGGAGGGGGTGGGAGGGTCAAAAATGGGAAGGGATTGTAAAGTTGATATGATACATATGTGCACAAAATACCCAAATTCATTGTAAATACTATGTATTACATATGTATATTAATAAAAATAGTGGGGGGGAAAAGAAAGTAACTAAGGCACTTTTCTAGGTACCTTAATTTTACACAGCTGGGCACAACAGATAAGCTGTTTTGTGAATGTGAAATAAGTAATGTCAACTTCTTTTTTTCCTGTAAATCATAAATGTGGGTTACAGTAGACAGAGGGATATTAACTGTCTTAGCTACATTTTCACTGTTAGATCACCACCCTCACCCCAGCACCCAGTACTTATGAAAGAAAAGGTTTATTTTAGCTCACAGTTTCAGAGATCTCCATCCACTCGTGGGTGGATGGCCATGATTTAAGGGGCAGTGTTTGGGGGAGAGCCACGGAGCCATGGGAAGGGCGGAGCCATTCCAGCCCCACTCACAGTGGTTCACCATCCCCTCGACAACCCACCACATCCTCAGCAATCCAACCCTCCCAGATAGGGAGGGTGAATAAAATACACAGATAATTCAAAACATTCAAGTACATTAGGCTTTTGGGAAGCATTTTAGACCCAAATCATAGCACTGATGTTTCACTGGTGATACATCGAAATCATGACAGCCCTATTCAACACCATATGACAATATTATTAACAGAAACAGCACAGTGATTCTTGGCTGGCTTAGAGGGGAAAGCTGGAGGTAGACAGGAATAATTCTGAAATTTAAAAAAGAAAATAATCCTTTTATCCATATGTACAATCCTATTTATAGTCCTTAGAGAAGTAAGCATACAAGGAATAGGCAAATACCTATGGTACAAAAAAATCTTGGAGATTTTGAGAAATTGAATGCACAAAGAAAGCTATAATCTAAAAGAAAAATTAGAGAGACGCAGTAACAAGTAATGACAAACGTATGATGAAATTGGAACTGTCACACATTGCTGGTGGAGATTTAAAATGTTATGACTACTCTAAAGACAGCCCTGTCATGCTCAAACATTTAAACATAGAATTATCATATGACTCAACAATTCTACTTATAGAAGATGGAAATACACATACACACGAAAAGCTTAAATATGAGTGTCAAAACATTATTCATAATGACCAGGAAGAAAAAAAGTCAACCAATTATACAAATGTCCATCAACTGATGAATGGAGAAACAACAGTGGTATATCCATACTGTGGAATATTATTTAGTCATAAAAAGAATGTATGACTGTTACATGGATGAATCCTAAAATATAACATGCTAAGTGAAAATAGCCAGACACAAAAATACATACAATCTCATTATATGAAATATCCAAAATAAATAATTACATGGATAAAATAGGTTAACATTAATGGTTTCTAGAAATTAGGGAAGTAAGAATAGGTAGTGAATGCTCTGAAGAATTAGGATTTTTTTAGGGCTGGCGACAAGATTCTGGAATGAACCGCAGTGGTGGTATAACTCTTCATAACTCTGATATATACTCTAAAAGGCTAAAATTGATGCTGTGTTAATGAAAAGTACCTCATTAAAAAAGAAAAAACACCAGAAAATTAGATTTCTGATCTAACATGCCAGTAAAGGAAGTGCTTTACCCTTTTCTTTTTCTTGAACAAAATTTGCCACAACTTCAGTTACCATTTCCTCTGAAATCGGATCTCCTGTTAACAATGCTGTTATCACGTGGGAAAGAAATTTGCACTTCTGATTTTGATAAATCAAAAGGAATAGAACCTTTGCTCCTCGGGGTGAAAGTTTCCTTATGAAATGTGCCCTGGTGCAGTAGCAACGGCACGCAAGGGTACGTGTCTCCTGAGACGACAGAGTTTATGAACAGCTGTCCCGTGATACCATGCTTGTCTAAAAGTTGGCAATCACCTCTAAATAATAGCATTGGGTTTCATAAATGTCAGGGAACAATTAGATGATTTCCACCAGAAAGCTTTAGAAGACATCCAAACCGTGCTGTTTATAAGGGGAAAAAAATTAGCAGCCAACTGAAACTGCAAAGCTAAAGTGGTTTGACAGTGTGTGTGTGTGTGTGTGTGTATGGTGTGTGAGAGAGAGAGCAGGGAAGGCTACAGACAGACAGACAGACAGACAGACAGACAGGGGTCTTTTTACATGTACTGTTGCTCACTCACCAGAACTGTCTCATTTCCACTTCTGAGAAGACTAAAGCGCCCTCATTCAGAGATCACAGCCACACACAGTGTATGTACGCGCTGGGTAGGATCCCAGGCCGAGGCCGAGGACACGGTGACAGGCGCCCAGTCCTCACTCACCTCTTCCGGAGCACGGCAGGTGTGAACTCCCCTGACACTTCTTCAGGCTGTCCTCTGCGGACAGCGGGCAGGAGCGCGGGTGCTCGCACTTTTTCCCATCCCAGCCTGCTTTGCAGTCGCATCTTCCACAGTTGCACTGGCCGTGACCTTCACGAGGGAAGCACAGTGCGAGTGAAGACATTGAAGCCAGAATGAGTTTTTACTTTTCATTCTAAAACTGCAAGTCAAAAATGAGGCATGCCCTTAATGAATTAATCTCAATTAATGCAACATAAGACAGCAAGGCAGAGCTGATTTATATTAATTGTTCTCGAAGAGTGAAGACCAACTATAGATAAACAAAGTTACATCGGGCAATAAACCTGAGTCTTCCAAACTCCATGTGCATGTGATGGTATTGGCCTGTTGGGACCTAAATGGGTTATTTGATGGATTCGGCAATTAATTTATGTGGAGGGGAGCTACAGGAGGCACAGAAGGGTTTATTTTTGAAGCAGCAGCTTTTGTTACTTGTGATTTATCACTTGCCTGACTTTCACTTATGAACATACCCCAATCGTAGAAAAAAATGAGGATTATGAACTAAAAAAACAATGAAATCTAGAATTTGAGAAACTTTTTTTCTTCAGCTTGGTGAGGCCATAATTAACAAATAAAAATTGTATGGATTTTAAATGTCCAACATGATGTGCTGAAACAGCTATACACACAATCAAGCTGATTAGCATCTCTTAGCTCGTACAGTTACGTGTGTGTGTGTGTGTGTGTGTGTGTGTGTGTGTGTGTGTGTAAATCTACCTCAGGTATACTTTCACCAATTTCCAGTATGCAGTACATTATTATCAATTCTAGCCACTTATGTGCTCTATTTGATCTCCAGAGTTTGTTCACCTTATAACTTTGACATTCTTGTACTTCAATCAAGAGCTCCCAGTCTTCCCCAACCTAGAGCTGCTGGTAGCCACGTATCTATTCTGTTTCTACAAGTTCAATTTTTTTGATTCTGTATACTTACAAATGAAATCAAACAGTAATTGTTATTCTGTGTTCAGCTTATTCAACGCGGGCCAGTGTCCTCCAGGTTCACCCATCAGTGATACATGGCAAAGGACAGGATACTCTCCCTCCCTGAGGATGAATAGTATCCCCTGTGTACACGGGCCACATCCTTTTTATCCATTCATTGTGAACAGAGCCATTGTTTCTGTATGTTAGTTACTATGAAAAATGCTGTTCGGAGCACATAGGTGCAGGCATTCCTGAGGTAGTGATTTTATTTCCTTTGGGTATATACTCAGAAATCTCTATGGCAGTTGTAGGTTCAATTTTTGGAGGAACTTTCATTAATGTTTTCCAAAAAAGGCCATACCATTTTCCATTCACACCAACAACATGTAAGAATTTCCTCTTGTCTGCCATCTCTCCTCTCTCCCGACATGTTCTATTGGTATGTATTTGCAATACACAATGCATTTGCTGGCCATCTGTACTTCCGAGAACTTCCTATTCAGTTCACTTGCCAATTTTTTAATCGGCTCTTTGATTCTGAGAGGTCTATTTTTTTCAGTTCTTCATATATTCTAGTTATTAGTTTCCAGGTTGAAGCGGAGGTGGTAATTTTTCCCCCATTCTGTCAATTCTCTCTTCACTCTGTTGGCCATTTCCTTTGCTATGCAGAAGCTTTTCATTTTTATATAATCCTATTTGTAAACTCTGAGGGTTATTTCATTTGGATCGGATGTTCTATAGAGAAAGTCTTTGCCCATGTCTGTGTCTTCCAGAGTGTCAACTATTTTGTCCTTCAGGAGGTTCAGTGTTTTCATATTAGCATCTAGGCCGGTCTTCGATCCACTTTGATTAGAGTTTCGTATATGGTGATGCAGTGGGTCTATCTAGACTTAGTCTTCTGCATGTGGGTAACCAGATCTCCCAGAACCATTTAATGAAGAGTCTAATTTTGGCCCCCTCATTGAAGATCAGATAGCTGACAGTACTTGAGGTTGTCTCTGATTCCTCAGCTCTATTCCATTGGTAGTACCGCTCTTTTGTGCCAATCCCATATGGTTTTTATCACCGCTGCTTGGTAATATAACATCAAGTATGGAATAGTGATGCCCACGGTTTTTGTCTTACTGCCCAGGAGTGCTCTGGCTATTCTGGGCCTCTTTTGGTTCCATGTGAATTTTGAAATTGCTGTCTCAAGTTCTGTGAAAAAAAAAATTGGGGATTTTGATAGGAATTGCATTGAAGATGTGTATCAGTTTTGGCAGTGTTGACATGTTGACAATTTGAGTAGGGGTTATCCAGGCGCAGGGGATGTCTTCATTTTCTAAGGTCCTCTTCAGTTTTTTTCAGCATAATACAGTTTTTATTGTAGAGTCTTTTATTTCCTCGGCTATGTTTATTTCTAGGTATTTTATTTTTTTGAGAGACTATTGAAATTGGGATTATTCTTTTCTCTTCTTTGTCAGTGAGTTCATTGTTAGTGTAGAGGAATGCTATTGATTTGTTTGTGTTAATTTTGTATCTTGAAACTTGGTTGGGTTTGTTAACTAGTTCTAAGAGTCTTCTGGTGGGATTGTTAGGGTCTTCTGTGGTCGGAAATCATGTCATCTGCAAATAAGAATAATTTAACTTTTTATTTCTAACACGTATTCCCCTTATTTTATTCTCTTGCCTGAATGCTCTGGCTAGGCTTCCAAATATAATATTGAATAGGAGTGTCATGTTCTTGGCTTAATAAAAATGCCTGTAACTTTTACCCATTTAGTATAGTAATGATAGCAGATTTAGGGTAAATAGCTTCTATTGGTTGGAGTAAGTTAAACTTTATTTTCCTCAGACTACTTTCATGAATGGATGTTAGATTTTGTCAAGATCTTTTTCTGCATGTATTGAGATAATTATACGATTTTTGTCCTTGCTTTTGTTTATGTGGAGTATTATATTAATTGATTTATGTATGTTGAACCAACCTTGCATCTCTGAGATGAAGTCATCTTGGCTACAGTGTATGACCTTTTCAATGATTTTGTTGAATTCTGCTCATCAGTATCTTATTAAGGATTGTTGCATTTGTGTTCTTAATGAAATTGGCCTATACTTTCTCTCCTTGTTTGATTTTGGTATCAAAATTTTGACATTTTTGGTCATTGCTAGCTTCCAGAAAAGAGTTTGGTTTTCTTTTGCAATTTCAAAAGACAGTTTGAGAATTCCTGGTGATGGCTCTTCTCTGAAATACTGGCAAATTTTGCAGCGAATCCATCTACTCTTGGACTTTTCTTTGTAGGTTGAGACTTTAGTATTGCCTCAATTTCCAAACTTGCTGTTGGTCTATTCAGAGGTTTTATACATTCTTGGTTCAATTTTGATATCTTGTATGTCTCTAGAAATTTGTTAATTTCTCCCCAAATTCTCCAATTTGCTAGAGTATATGCTTTCAGAATAGCACCTTATAATTCTCTTAATTTCAGCAGTGTCTATTCTAATTTCTCCTTTTTCATTTCTATTTGCTTTGATAGAGGTTTTCTTTTTTTTCCTTTCCCTCTTTTGGTTAGTTTTACTAGAGGATTATTAATCTTATTTATTCCTTCAAACAACCGTCTCTTCTATTTCCTGATCTTTTAAGGTTTTTTTTTAGTTTCAATTTCATTAATTTCTGTTCTGATCTTAATAATTTCTTATATTCTAATACTTTTGGGTGTAGATTGTTCTTGTTTCTCTAGAACCTTGAGGTACATTTTAAAATTGTTTATTGGGGATTTTTCTCTGCTTTTTTCAATGTGTGTAATCATAGCTGTAAGTTTGCCTCTTCCTACCACTTTCATTGTGTCCTACAGGTTCTGATATGATGTGCCTTCATGATCTAGTTTGGAAAAAGTCCCATATGCTGCTGAGAAAAGTTGTTTTCTGCTGATGTTGGATGGGATACTCTGTAAATATCAGTTGAGTACAACTGTTCCACAGTGTGATTTATCTCTAATACTTCTTCGTTCATTTTTCTCTAATTGACCTGTTTGTGATAATGGAGTATTGATGTCCCATACTTTAATTGTATTGGGGCCAATTTGTCCGTTCTCTTACAGTAGTTTTTGTTTTATATATTACAACATTGGATGCACATATATTGATAATAGTGATTTCTTCTTGTTGTGTTGTTTCCTTAACAAGAATATAGTGCCTGTCTTTGTCTCTGAATTTGTTTTGGCTTTAAATCTGCTGCGTTGAGAATAATATAGCTACATTTGCTTGGGGTTTTTTTGATCCACCTGCATGAAATATTGATTTCCATTCCTTTATTTTCAGGCTAAGTAGTTTTTACTGGTAAAGAGCATCTCTTGTAAGAAACAAACTGTTGGTTTTTATCTTTTGATCCCATCTGCCAGTCTGCATCTTTTGATAGGACAGTTGAGATTGTTAACATTGAGCATCATTGTAGTGGTATATGTGTATTATCATCATGATGCCTCAGTGTTAAATGCTGTACACTTTTTAGGTCATTTTCCTCTTTTTGCTGTTTCCTTTTTTTGGGGTGCTGTAAGTTTTCTCTATCTCTAAGGTTCCTTTAAGTATATTCTGTAGCATTGGTCTAGTGCTCATAAATTTCTTTAAGTTTTCATTATCATGGATTATTTTAACTTCTCCCTTGATTTTGAAGGATTATTTTGCTGGGCATAACAGTCTGGGCTGGCATTTATGTTCTCTTAGCATTTGGATGATTTCATTCCATGGCCTCCTGATCTTTAAGGTTCGTGTTGAAAAATCCAGTTATTCTGATGGGTTTGTCTTTGTAGGTTACTTTTTGCTTTCTCTTGCAGCTTTTAGTATTTTCTCTTTATATTGAGTGTCTAGAATTTTAATGAGGATCATTAAAATTGGAGAGGATATTTTCTTGTCAAAGTTATTTGGTGCTCTATATGCCTGAAGTAGCTCAATGTTAATTTCTAGATTTGGAGAATTTTAGGCTATAATTTCATTGGACATAGTCTTTATAATTTTCATGTTGTCTTCCACTTTCTCTTGCGCTCCACTAATTTTGAGATTACTTCTCTCATTCATCCATCACCTGTTATGTAAAGTCTTATTATGGTCTTTTTGTTTTTCAGTCATCACGACTATATGGTTCAATTTTGTCAAATGTATCTTCGAGAACTGATAATCTCTCTTCACAATGCTTGAATTAATTTCATATGTTTTCAAGTGAGTTTTTCATTTTCACCTTGAAATCCTCTCTGTGTTTCTACTGCTACACTGAAATTTCTTTCATTTTTTATTGCCTTGTTCATCCTTTTTTGTGTCTTCTATATAGTCATTAAGCTTTTTATCTATTAAGAATGTTATTTGATTAAGTCCTCTTTGAACTTGCTGGGCATCTCTTGGAATTATTTAATCCTATCTTGTTTGAGCTGATTGGGCCACTAGGCCCACTGTGCTTCCACTTCCTTTTCTACAGGTTCCACTACGTCAGGTCCCATGACATCACCTTCTGCAGAGTCGGGAATTTTTTATGTGAATTATTACCTCATTTTCCTATGGTTCTGTTGCTGCAGATTGTAGATCAGGTAGTGTCAGTCCACTAGGTCTCAGCTACAGAGATCTCTTCTATCAGACTATTTCTTGAAATTGCCTCGAGTTCATATTTAATATTTATGCCTGTAGCTTACTCAGCTATTAATTTTGAGGATCTTTTCAATGATCAGCCTTCTGATGGTTACCTGACCACTTGATCTCTTCTACTCATCAGTAAAGGAGAAATATAGTATTGCATGTGGAGTAAGGACAAGCTAATTATTGGCACGTATTGGAAAACAAGATCAACATCTATGGTTCCATCCACAACATGAAGATTTATAATAATATTGTAATCAAAGAATAATAAATTATTAGCAGGACCTAATAGCCAGTTGAATTCTGCAACTCTTTTTGTGCCCTTAACAATAAAAGGCATCGTCTACACCAACAATGTGTCACCTTTCTAAATAAACCTAACACTGATTTATTGAATAGATTCACTAATGTCAGTACTGTATCACTGTCAGTACACAAAGAGTTCTGCATATTACTCACCTAGGCTACACCAAACCACCAGAAGTTATCAACCCTCAACAAGCTCCAAACAATATACTCTATTTAACAGTGGGACAGATATCAACATCAATAGTTAAACTTGATACATAGAGCTATGACACATTATAACAAGTCATACAACCCTTCCACTCTTAACACTAGAAATATGATCTACAGTATGAGTGGAGTTGCCTGCACGTATTTTCTAGTAATTTCTTAGAAGAGTTTGTTGAAGGTGACACCAAATTTTTGTTGATAATATAACAAAAATTCTACCTTAATGATCCATGTCCACCCTAAAATTATTGATTCTCAACATGCCAAATCATATGGCTGTGAGTTATTATTACTTAACAATACTACTGGTCAGAGTGATAGGGAGTAGGGAGAGAACAGGCTGAGATGGAGGGCTCACTTTGAAAGTGTGACAGAAAGTGGAAGAAGAGCACACAGAGGGTACAGGAAAACAAGAGAGAGCTCCAAAACCTGATCAGAAGAAAGTGGACAAAGATAAGCAATAGAAACAAAAGACGAAACAAGGAGAGCTATGAGTGAAATAGAGGCAGTACGTCTCCAGAACCTACAGCAAGGCTTTCTGAAAAGGCCAAAAGGAGCTACTCAAGAGAGAAATAAATGTAAAGCTAACAAATTAAAATAGAAAGAAAGAAAAGAAAAAAGAGGCAAAAAGAGAAAAGAGAATAAAAATTCACTAATGAATACATAAAGATACAAGTTCATTACTCCTACCAAAAAACCATACTGAAGTAAGCCCAAGTCCAAAAAAAATTATATAGATTTTTGTTGTTTGAATGAGAAGTGTCTATATCTGAGACCTTAGATCTTGCCAATTAAGGGGAAAGGTGGGACCAGTTCTTTCTCTTCCTGTGTCTCGGTTGCCAAGAGGTGCTGCCCCAAATCATCTCTTGCTGCTCCTGGAAGACTAGGTTGAGTGAGGGCGGCCCCAGTGTGCTCACACTCCCCTTCCCCTGGGCAAACTGTACCCAGATGAGCTGGCTTTCCTCTCACCTGTGTTGTACAAGTAGAGGTATGAGCCCTCTGTTTCTGAGACCTGTTCATACTGGGCTCAAATCTTTTGGAATAATCACATTCTTTTTCCCTACTCTACTGCTGGCACTCTTTCCTCCTTGTCCCCAGCAAGGAGGGTCCCCGAATCCCCTAGAGTGGGACTTGTTGATAGTCTATCTCCTGCGCTACGAGCTTCTGAATTGCCACTCTGGGCCGACCTGGAAGGCTTCCTATAAATTGGATCTGCAAAGATGTATGACTTTTAAGTGTCCCTTGCAGTTCGTGTGAGGGCAGAAGGAGCATACAGCCCACTGCATTCTACCCTGGCAACGGGCATGATGGCCCTGTGTCCAAAGGTGCTCGCATTGCCCTCCTCTTGGGCAAACTACTCCCAGGTGAGCTGGTTCTTCTCTCACTGGTGCTGTATGGGTGGTGGGATCGGTTCTCTGTTTTCCAAGACTTGTTTTTGTAGATCTCAAGTCTGTCAGGAGAACTACAGTCTTTTTTTCCCTTCTCTGCCACTGCTACTCTTGCCTGAATTCCCCAGACTGTGACTTGCTCATAGTCTCTTCTCTGGGACGGAAGCCAAATGGGCTTTGACACATTGTGCCCAAAAGCCCTTTCTGCCTGTCCCACACAGCAAGGAGATTTCTGGCTGAAATTCCCCCCAGGCACTCACTACTTGTGATTCAAGGGCTGGCTGGTCCTGTCTACCCATGGAAGCCCCAGGTAGCCTGTCCTGGCTCAAGGCCCTTTCTTTACACTCACTGGCTGATATTAAGGTTTTTCTGCCAGTCCTCTGGCGAGCTTCCATATCCAGTTGTTCCTCTGTTTTGCTAAGCTGAGCCAAAGAGGAATTTCCTGTCTTCTGAGTTCACTGGGGAGTCCGACAGGCAACCCTACACTCCACCCCTCCCCTCCCTCCGTATCCTTTCCTTTTAGCTTATCTTTTAACTTCCTGAAATGAGCTACTGAGATATAAAGTGATAGTTTGTGGTCATTTTCATTTGCATTTCTTCAATGATTTGAGAAATTGCACACTGGTCAAGTATCTATTGGCTGCCTGCACATCTTATTTGGAAAAAATGCTTATTCATTGCCTATTTAAATTAGGTTATTAGACTGTTTTGCTATTGATTTGTTGTATGAATTCCTGATAGATTTTGCATATCAATGCCCTATTGAATATAAGATTTATAAGTAATGTCTCCCTGTAGATTGCCTTTTCATCTTGCTGGGCATTTCCTTTGCTCTTGCAGAAGCTTTTTAGTTTGATGCCATCCTATTTGTTTATTTTTTTTCTTTTGTTGACTGTGTTATATTCAAAAAAATCACTGTCAAGACTAATGTCATGGGGCTGGAGGAATGGCACAGCTGTTAAAGCACTTGCATAGCAAGCATAAGTCCCTGAGTTCTATTCCCCAGCACCACATAAAGCTTGGTGTGTGGTGCATGGCTGTAATCCCAGTGCTCTGGAGGCTGAGGCAGGGGATTGCCATGAGTCCAAGGCTAGCCTAGAACACATAGTGAGTGCAGGACAGGCCTAGGCTCTAATGTCTTGAAGATTTTCTCCTGTTTTGTTGTTGTTGTTGTTGTTGTATTGTTTTTTTGGTTTTTTTTAAAGGACTCTTAGAATGTTAGAGGGTCAGGACTTAAATTCAAGTCTTCTATCTATTTTGAGTTGATTTTGGTATATGTTATCAGGATCCAAGTTCATACCTTTACAGGTAGGTATCCACTTTTCCCAATTCCATTTCTTGAATAGACCATTCTTCTCACATTGTGTATTCTTGATGATTTTGTTGAAGATTAGTTAATTATGTACATCTGGGCTTATTTCTGAATCTTCTCTTCTGTTCCATTGGTCTGTGTGTCTGTTTTAATGCTAGTGACATACTATTTTTTTACTACCATTTTGTGATATAATTTAAAGTCTTCTGGGATTACATACACACGTTGAGGTTTTTTTTTTTTTAATGAAATGTGCCACTGAAATTTTGGTGCCTAATGTCATTGAATCTGTAAATCTCACTGAGTAACATGGATGTCTGGACAGTGTTGATTTTTCTGATTATTTGCACTTCCAATTTCTCATCAGTGTAAAGATCTTTAACCTCTTCAGTCCATTTATTCCAAAGTGTGCTAAATTTGGGGCACTATGGCAAGCGAGATTTTTTTTCTTAATTCCCTAATTTCCTTTTGGATGCTTTTGAAATGTGATTTTATCTTCTAGAATCTCTACATTTTATTTTCATTTGCTGTTTACTAAGAATGATAGGTTTAGCATGAATGCCTACCATGGTATCATGTATTTGGATGTTGTGGATTATCTATAAACCATGTGTTATTAGGATACTGGAACTTGATATGGAAGGGTGGATTATTGGAATGTGGTGGATTACAGTGTGGTAGAAAACAGACATGTAGCAGATTATAGATTATAGGCATATGAATTAGATTACAGGTATGGTAGATTGCAGATTATAGGAGGGTGGTGGGAGCTTAAAACTGGACAGGACAGAACATTGAGGCTGGACTCAGATGGGGAAAATCACTGCAATAGAACCTGTGAGAATATATGCTATTTCTTTCCCTCCCTCCCTCCCTTCCTTCCTTCCTTCCTTCCTTCCTTCCTTCCTTCCTTCTTTCCTTTCTTCCTTCCTTCCTTCCTCCCTCCCTTCCTTCCTTCCTTCTTTCCTTCCTTCTTTCTTTCCTTCCTTCCTTCCTTCCTTCCGAGACTTGACTTGGCTTCCTCTTTGCAATATCACGAGGAATAGCCTCTACTTTTGCCTTTGCCATGTCTTCCATAATTACCAGTTGCCTATGAATGGACTGTGATCTTCTGAAACAGTGAGCTAAAATAAACTTTTCTTCCCCTAAATTGAGGATCTCAGGTATTGACTGAGTCACAGCAACCAAAAAATTACTAAGACAGTATCCCTAGTCTAAAACCAGTAACCTATATGGAATTCATATAGTCCTTAGAGACCAGCCTTGCATATAAAAAGTCATAAAAGATATTAAAGTTCTTAATAAATGGACATGGAGTTTGTGAAGAGTCATCGTGAGCACTGGTAGGTCATAACACAAACCGTCCTGTACAACTAATTAAACAGTGGATTAAGATTCTTATTCTGCTGCCTACAGAGTGAAATTGATCACATGACAACATCTTTGAAGTTCAGTTTCTTCCCTTTTAAAAGGGAAAATAATACATTTTCTATCCTCTTTTATTGAGAAGTGTATCATACACCATAAAAATGAGCTGCTGTTATTTTTATTCATTTGAGCCCACACATGTAACCAAGCAGAGAAAAGCACGAGAATTTCAGCTGAGCTTTGTATAACTCCTAATAAACATCTAGGTAGTATCATTTCAGCTGCAGAACAAAGAAAATTTCTATAATTGCCACAAAAATGTGTGAATAATTTCAAAGGAAGTAAAATTATATTTTCAAAAAGCATATGAGGAACAATTCATGTTTTTGGTAACTTGGCATCTGATTTAATATATTTCATATAATATTCAGCTGACTGATCCTTTCTATCAGTGTTACCTGAAATTGGTGAGCCCATTTTTTGAGTTTTAAAAAAAAAATGAACCATCACACTTACATCAGAGTTTCACCATCCACTAATCTGTTTTTTTATAAGCAAAATCATAAAATAATGGGTTAAATTGGGGTGGTATATTGTGGGTCAGTGAAGCAAATTCCTCATCTAATACTAAATTCAATTCAATTAACATTTATTGAACACTTTCTATGGGGCACACTGCATTGAACTAGTAGATGTCATTATTATTCCTCTGCCTTTGAGCTCATCATTTTAAGGAAAAAAGATAATTATCAATAAATATGTATGATATGTGGGTATGATCAGACATTCCAAATATAAAAACTTCCCATTTGCTAAGAATTTCATGTCATAGTTGGTTGGTTCCATGGATTTTGAAATCAGGGTTTGGGATGTTCCTAAACTTCTCCCCTGCCTCAGGGAAGCCAACACAAACCTTGCACGCACAATAACAGTTTTTAAAGCCAAAACCTTTAACATTTAAAGCACTACCAGTTCCTCTGTCTTTATATAAGGCAGTGACTTTGAAATTCCTGGAGACAAGACGTTTCATTTTGGAAAGAGTGAGTCTGTTAGGAGAGGCGTGGACTAAGTCCAGAACTCGCTGCCCTCTGCGGGAGACGAGCTGACACTCCAACGGTAAAGCTGTAGAAAAAATTAAGGGAGGAAAAGATCTTTCCTATTGGAAGTTTAAAATGATTATAAAAGATGGGAAAATATCTATCAGATGAGCATTCCAGAAAGTCCCTACATAACCAAGAAGTCTCAGACAGTGACCCACGCCCCATAGAAGGATTCCTATCCCTGGGCAGGCGGAGCAAAGCAGAAGGCGTAAGGACAAAGGTGGCCGAAGAGCTTGCCCGCAACTCGTAGCCCTGGAATACAAGTTGAGGAGCTGCTGCTACTTTCTAAGGTGTGCTCACATGTCGGCTTTTTAAAAATTGCGATGGAGTGAAACAAACAAATCCTAAAGAAGGTCAAAAGTTGTGAGATTTCTAGAGTAGGAATCTGATCCAATTACCATCAAAGGAAAGAGGATGAATGTAAAGCCTTTGGTATATTTTGAAAAAAAAAAAAAATGCAGAGGCTCTATACCTGAAAAAAGAAATCTCTACGAATTCTTTGTCCTTAAGCCAGTATTGGCTTTGTGCGCCTTGCTTCCTTGTCACTCATGTTATGTGTCTTCACAGGCAGATTTTAACTTTCTAAGTTTGCTTTTCCTACTGTCACCCTAATGTTGCAGCTTTGTTTTCCCATTCCTTGGGTATTTCTGTGCTCTCCTAGAGTCACCTGGTCAGGGGACAGCACCTCTAAACTCTTCACCACCATTTCCTGTGTGCTTAATGGAGCACCAACACGGGGCTTCATCTCTAGGAATCATCAACTGGAAGCAAACACTTGCGTGTTCTTATTTACTTATGAAAGTAAGTCAAATGCCCGTTATTTCTTTCAAGCGAGCCATGACCCCTTCCTTCACATGCCTCTGCCTCAGATCTGTACCTCCGCCCTGATGTTACCTAATCAACACTTGTTCAATATACAATTACCGTCAATTGTCACATATTGGTACAGGTTGAGGAGAAATTGCCATGGCTGGGATTGCTTGCAAGATGGAAGATTTTACCCCTAAACAGGAAATCATCAAACTGGGAGAACGTTATCTGGCTCAGGATGTCCACAAGTTCAAATTGAATGACCCCTTATGTTTCTTTTATACTTCACCATTGGGATTCAAATTCAAATGAACATGTCTAAGTTGAGGAAAGAAAGAGCATCAAAACAGAAACTGCGTAAGTAAGCCGTTCATCGTAGATAAAGTTCCTGAAAGCCAGGGAAAATATGGTAACCAGGATGGAATAATAGGATATGATCTAAATCTTGTCTTCTGGGAGTGTGCGGTTTTCTATATTCAATATCCCAGTGAAGATCATAGGAGAGGCAAATGCAAAGCAGTAGAGACAGGCTTACATGTATATGACCTACTGAAATAAAAAATAGTACTAACTAAGACATTGTCTAGCTCAAATATTTAAAGGATTCATTGACATGTTAAAGCATGATTTTTGACTTCTCAGTGGGAAATCACATTCCACAACTTTCAATAACTCCATGTGATAAAAATATAAATTTCAGAATATCATACATTGTATTATAGATAAAACTATATATTTTCTACATAATCTTTTATATTTATGATATGTAAGTGAGCCAGAAAAAAACACACAGATACGCAAACTGTGGAGACCAAATTCTAAACAAGGTACTAAGTTACAAAATCACCTGAATGTGCAACATATCAATACTTGGTCTAAAGGCAGGTATTGAGCCTCTCAGAAAAGATCAGAAATCATGAAATCAAATTGCAATTTCTCATTGGGAATATTCTAGTTCTTCAATTATAAAAAGGGAGTAAAAGAGGAATGGAAGAAAGTAAGTAGACAGACTTTGTGGGGAGGAAAACTGAGAGTGAGGGAGAGTTGAAGGGGTGGTCTAAGGGAAGAGCCAAGGCATATAAATAAAGTAAACAAGAGAAAGAGGAGGAATTACGGAGTAGTGGTAAAATTAGGAAAGCAGAAATGCATGGTCGTGCTAAGGACTAGCTTAGAAACGATAAGATCTATTTGGTATGAACGCCCTTTAGACTGTTCTGGTATATTATGTCAAGGTCTTTACAAAAGCACAGTGAAAAAGGCACAGAAGGAGATATCAGGACACTTCTCTTCTTGATTGAAATGTTCCACTAACCTTTCTGAATTCCATCTTAATTTATCTTTCAAAGGGAAATAACAACAACAAAAAATCCAATTTCCATATTGATTTGAAATGTAAAATTTCCACGTGAGTTTGCAAAAGTGTATTCATTTTAAGCCTGTAGGAGTTAATTTTCTTACTTCTAACAAATATTCTCTAAACTGTATAGGCAGAGGATCAACAAAGTGGAGACGAATGATAGGGAATGTGGTTTATTTCTAGTTCCAAATATCAGAAAAATTCAAATAAAAGAATTGCACCCAGAAGATACATACACACACACACACACACACACACACACACACACACACACACACGGACACATAGAAGAACATGCAGTATTCAATGTTGGCATAATCCACTCACTGCAAATGTGTCAGCAGCACAATCTACACCCCAGGGCCAAGAGGGATCCTAGCGTCATCAGCCTTCATCGCCACCCTGGAGAGCTGCAGCTATGGCAATTTACAGGCTAAGTTATAAGAAATGTGTTGACACTAAAATGCATTTTTAAATCTTCATTGTGCTCTTTTATGTGAAATTAAAATCCTGAAATATCAGTCTAGGACAAATACATTTAACTCTATTCCATACAAACACTTTCCTGATATAGAGGCTATTTTTTTCTTACAAGATCAATATGTACCCATGAATATAAATCTGACGTTGACAAGGTGCTGCTTACAGAATAACATGAGGACACTCAATAGAAAAAGGATTCAGGGAATAAATTTGATTCAACTAGTACTTGTTATTCAAAAAATCTAATCACTATACGAACTTGACTTCCAAAACAAGATAATCTAAATATATTTAATCATTTCCTTCACTTGCTTCTTTAATTAACAACTCCGGTAACCTACAATGATGACTCTTGCCACATGATGGAAATCCATCAGGAGACTCCGTTTTGCCTACTAATGCAATTCCAAGCCAAGGCGATTCTTTGGTTTGTCATTTTGATAGGCAAACAAAGTGAAAAAATGAAATTTAAGGGTAAGGTCACTTTGCTGCAATATTTTCCAATTATGAGATTTTGGGAAATAGGTCAAATGTGTTAAGTAGCCATCAGAACTAAGAGATTAGCTCAGAATAAGGAAATGAATTGATGTAACAAACAGAATAGTCAGTGCACTTCCTGTTGACTGGTCATAGTCTGGCTAACACAGTCAAATTTTGTCAGGAGTATCTTCTTGAAGGGTGTGTGTGTGTGTGTGTGAGTAACATATGTGCATAGATGGATGAACACACATACACACACACACAGAATTTACCATGTAAATGATGAGCAACAAACACATACGAATTAAATGAAGAAAAAACAATTAATTTGGGACAGGCACCATGGAAGCATCTCAGTATTACCAACACCCATAATGCCCTAAATACAAAATATCTGTATTTGAATATGCTATAGAATATGTTATTGGTTAGATGAATGAATAGGGTGGCAATAAATGGATAAAATGAGAATGTTGATTAAAAGCATTGACTTAAACTAACCTATGTGGAGATTTCTCTTGCAGTTAAAAAGACCAATATCCTCAGGAGGACAAGAATGGGAGGTAAAAATAAAACTGCACTTTACCTGAGCCTTATTATATAGCAGACTTGCAAGATTCACTAGATAATATTGACATAGTTGGGTGACTTCTGTCTGATGATAAAAAGGAACCAAGATACTTTTCATCAACAGTGTGGAACCCTCTCTACAGTGGAACTTAAATAGGTGACCAGGAAAATCAGGAAGTCTAATAACTCTTGACACATAAGATATTAACTTCTGAAATTCAGTAAGAATGAAGAAATATTTCAGAGGTTAATGCTTGGCCAGATCATTATGGTGTTCAGAAAAGCTTATTTTTATAATAATTTGGACATCCAGAGAAGAATTCTGTCTCACCTACATACAATAAAGTTGATTTTTTTTGCATCATCCGGAGACTAGGTTTCCCAAATACTTTGACTCTATGTGTTTTCAGATGACACTAAATAGCAGTATGAGCCTCATCGCCATACACAATTTCTCTGAAATTACTTTCTTTGTTAAAATGTAGATAGTAATATCTCCCTCCTGGAGTTTGTACAAAACTTAACTGGATCAAGGTGCACAACAGAACTCAGAAGAGTCTAACAGAGCAGGATCTGTTCACGTGAGCTTCTTAATTTTTAGATTGTTCATGGTAAGAGTGGGCGCCATGCTATGGATGACCGGACAGATTCAACCAATGAGTGAAAGAATGCCTCCATTGTTGACTGATGTCACCTTGCTCAAAGCACAGACTGCCTCATTATCCCTTCCTGTCACTTCTTGTCTACATCTGTAGCATAAAGGCACACATAAGATGTTCAAGCTTTCGCTCTGAACTCTTCTAAGAAGCTTCACCAGCCATGCAGCCTTGCGGCCTTTGTCCAGGATCTGGCAGGACAGGACAGGATGGGAGGGGTAAGGGAGAGAGACATGGAGGGTGCAGAGGTGGATAGGTGAAGTAGAAAAACAGATTTCCAGGTGACAAGGCAAGTCTTTACTCTCCTCACCCCATTGTCTCACCCCTCATGGTCACATGGACTGGCTCACAAGACCCTGAAATACCTCTAAATAGCCATTTTTTAAGGATTTATAGACAGCTCAAAAATCAGAATCAAGGCCAAATCATAGGTCTCAAAAGTAAGAGGGAATTCATACTAAAACAAGGAAAGGCACACCAGCAAGTCACAAACTTAGGATTCTTATATATCGCCTGATTAATTTTCTACTCTATTCTCTATCTTAAAATGTAAAAATTCATGCTGATATGCAATCTCAAAATGGCATTTGTAAATTTTTTTCTAAACCTAGTATAGTCTTAACTATCAATTCTATTGTTAGAATTCAAAGTTTTCAAGTGCAGCCCTGGCATATATATGTAATAGGTTGGAAAGCTATTAATTCTGATTTTCTCTTGATCTCTTATATTCACAATTAAAAGCAACCTCAATAACTTCTTTCTACATCCTCCACTTCAGTAAATGGCACTAATGTCTACCCACATAACCAGACCAGAGACCTAACAACTACATAGCACTCTTCTGCCTAAAGCCACCAAGAGCTTTCTGTTGATTTTTTTGTACTTGTTATCTTTTTACCCATTTTAATAGTATGAATTTGTGATACACAATGGTTACATTAAAATTGAAAATTTTGTGAACATACTTCTTGTATTGATTTCATGTTCCCTGCCAATCCCCCTTTCTCACTCTATTGCTTCTAGAATAAACCTGGGTCTGTAGCAAAATTCCTCACATTATGGCTTTTCACCAGCTTTGCTTTTTGCCCTCTTCTCCCTCCCCAGCACGTTCTTGTCATCTCAAAGTGGTTCTGGTACCATGCACAGACCATGTCCCTCCATTCCACCTGCCGAGATGCCCTTCCCATCGCTTGTTACCCACAAGACTTGCAGGCAAATCTTCATGTACTATCAGTAGCATCATTCTCTCCATGAAAGGCCACATCAGCCTAGTTAAATTGTCAAACAAGCCCATATTCCAACATCTCTAATGTACGTTTGGCATATGCCCTAGTCATTTTATTATTGTTGGGACACAATACCCAACATCCAACAACCTAAAGGAAGCTTTATTTTAGCTCATATTGCAGAGGCCTCGGTCCCTCACGGTCAGTTGGCAGTGGTGGCATGGTAGAAGGGTCTGGTGGGGGACAGCGGCTCAGGGCATCACTAGAGGAATCACAGTGCCTGGGAGAAGCTGGGGCAAGAGTGCACCATTCCAGGCCACGCCTCTGGTGAGCTCCCACACTGGTGACCCAGGATACCTTCAGTAATCGCCCTTCCTGACTAGGCTCCACCTCCAAATAACATGAGAAATCCATAGATAATCCACAAATAAGTGAGACTTCTGAGGGACATTTCAGAACCAAACCACAACAGCATACCAAAGCCAGTGAGTAGTTGTCATGTTTTTTAAACATGTTCATAATCACTATAGCAAAAATCTCTTACATACATCATGAGTAATGAAATTCCTCTTAGCAAAATAGTGTTCCCCAGATGTTTAGAAAACCCTCAGGAGCAGGAGAGATTTCTATAATAGGGACATCCTTCCGGAGTGGGAACTTCGAGCAGCAGATTCCCCCTGGCCTTGAAAGTTCCACCTCTTACTAGAACAGGCAAGGCAGTGCTTTTATCTCCTTTCATGGAAAACCCTTCAGAAGAGCAGAGGAGCCCCCTGTCTATCGACAGACTAGCCAAGCAGTCCGCTTAATTATGTATCTGCAAGGCTCTGCCTTCTGGATTGTCAAGCATAATTGGGCTGAAAATCCATAACTTCATGCGTGGTGAGGAACACTCAGTTTCAGATAACTCTGGCTGCCTTTTTAAAGAAATTTTTTCTTCATTACACATTCAAGCTAGAGATGTTTTTCTTGGCATTTAGATTACTAGTTCCATAAAATTAAAGATATGATTGTCTCTTTGAGTGGGGGAACCAGCAGCACAGACACCACCCGGCCATGGCAAATAGTATCTCCTCCATGAATATTCATGATATACATATTTGAATCCACTAATTGATATTCATTTCTAGACTATATTTCAGAATATTTAATATAAACCTTATCAAAAAGTTAGTGCATCAAAAATACCAGAGAACAGGGTTATGCTGAGTTTAGCAACATGTTACTGTAGTTGTCCTAATAGTAGTTATTCTGTTCACTGGCATCCCATCTGTTATTGTTGTACAGTCGGTTGAGTTGGGAAGATATCTGGAGCTAGTGGTTCTCCTCAGTGAAGACTATGAAAGGGTAAAGAAAATGTAGTACACAGGCTCTGCAAGGTACTACTCGCCCATGGAGAATGTCGTACTTGAGTTGTTTGAAGAAAAATGGGTACACCATAAGACCGTAATGCTATGAGAAATAAATTAGACACAGAGACTAAACGTTGCATGATTTTTCTTATATGAGGAAACTAAAATAGAAATAATTTAAAGAACAAATATAAGAGAGATATATCAAGAAACCAGAAGGGAAACTTTGTGGAGAGGAGAAGAGCTGGGGGAATGGGAGGAGAGAGCGAGGAGAGGAGTAAGTAAAGTCACAATGAAGCCAGATGTATATGAGCCCGTTCCCCAAGTTGTATGCAACTATTACATATCGAAATGGGTTCTAATAAAAATAAGAATTTTGAAAAAAAAAACATGAGCCAGATAATATGAAAAAAATCAAAATAGTGGGTGGATTTCCACCTGGAGCTTTGGACAAATGAATATTTTGGTGGTTTTTTTATTTGTTTCTGTTTTCTGCCTCTGGAGGATTCTCAAATTATTTATAGGAGCACTGAAAATAGGGAACATTTTAAATACACAGTTTCTTTCACACAGTCTGAAAGAATACAAATGAAAAACATAAATAAAGAAATAAATATTATTTTATTTAAATATAAAATTAGGAGAGCTCTTACCAGAACAGAAGTCATCAGAGTATCGGTCATAGACAGCTCTGCAGTCCCTCTCATCACACTCACAGGTATCGCCGTGAATGTCTCCCCAGTCCCCAGTGGGATCAACATCGTGACAAGAACATTCACCACAGACACAAGTCCCTAGATGGGAAGAAGAATTCTATATGAATCTAGTTAAGACAAACCATGAAACAACGCATCACATCTGTTTCTTTTTTTTCTATTGTTTCCCTTGTATTTGAAAAACATACACATTCAGATTTTTTAAAATGTTCTATAAGTGAAAAACATCATTAAGTTAGTAGTAGAGATACCTTAATAGATACACAAATGTTATTATCTATGTCCATAATTATGAGCGTTTGTGGGATGTGCCCTTAGCATTAGGTGAGTTTCCCTCAAAAATAACGCAAAACAATGTAAGAGATCACCTTTGCTTTCAAGAAGCTTACAATCTATTTAATAACAGAATGACACAAGAATAGAAAGGTAACATGGGTAGGAGCACGGATGTTTGTAAACTAATATGTCAATGCTCTGAGAGTTTGACGAAGGAAGGGTCCATGCAGACTGAAGTCATTAGAAGTAGATGGTCTGGACATACTAGGGAGAAAAAACCTCCCAGGATATACATGTCAGAGGCAGAACTCTAGGAGAGTTCAGAAAACAAGAAGGAAGGTGATGGGTGTGGACCTGAGGTGTGTACAAAAGAAGATTAAGATGAAAGCTTGCTGGGTCATTGCTGAGTCACTTGAGTTCAAGTTTTGATGGATGCAGAGATCAGTGCAGCGGTATCAACTTGGCCATTGAGAGACTTACGTAGGGGATCACCTCATTGTAAATTACATTTGCTCTTCAAGGGTTTTAAGAAGTTGTGGTTTAGAGCACCAGCTAACCATTTGGAGAGAGAAAAAAGTTACACCTCACATCAAAGTGCCAGTTAGGTTAAAGACTTAAATATAGATTTTATTCAGAACCTTCAGTGCTGAATTACTAAAAGGCAAAAGAAAAGATAGACTGAGTCACACAAAAATCTAAAATTTCGGTTGTGGTCAAACACCATAACAAAACCGAAATGCTAAAAAGGCAGAAATAAGTAGCTTATATGTACATAAAAAACAAGCATTTTTGCAAACATATGAGCAATTCTTAATAATCAAAATTGAAAGGTTACATATATACCTAGAGTTAAATACATAAAGGCAAAGAACAAGCATAATCAATGTCACAGAGAAATAACTGATCCACACGGAAAGTCGTTGTCATTTACCCTACTATTATTGATACAGGCCAAGGGCTAAGAAATCTTCAAAAGGAAGTGAGTTAGAATTATTTGGGGTGTTGGGTTGTCATAAGTCAGAGAGACTGACAGGACTCAGACTTTGTAAAGTTGTGGCCTAATGGGTCCTCCCTTGTTTAGAATGACAGTGCACAACAACACAATGCTCCGGGGGGCAAATTTACAACAAGTACTTTTTTGATACGTGTTGTTATCTAGCATAATGGTCCTTTCAATTAAAGGTATCCAACAGCAAGGAAAAGCACTCAAAGGTACCTGTTCGGGGATATGAAATAGGCTTGTATTTATGTTACTGAAAACTACTAGTGTCCCAACTATCAGTCAACAGGGATTAGTACAGTGATGATATAATCATAAAGCAGTCATTAAGTGTAATTATCATCTCTTTTCTTCTTGAATATACAAAGATAAAGACATTATTAAATAGGATAATCAAATTAAAATGAGTATGATTCAATTTCTCTGTTTATAAGAAGATGGGAGAAGTCACACTACTGAATTTAAGTAAATAAATAAAGCCTGGAAAGCTAGGTAGGGAGCTTATGTGGCTGTTGAGCTCACAAATAATTTTCTTTTTCTTCGTACTCCATCATCAGGTTTCGTAGACATAGGTGTGTGTTGGGGAAGGGACGGGCACGCAGCCATTCCGATTTGATGGCTGGCGGGGCACCTTCTGGGCCATGTGTGAAGGTGGGTCCAACGCAAACTGCAGCAGCCGTGGGGCGGGGCGGCCCTTAACTCATTACCACTCGCTACTTGTGCACCATGGCTTGAAGTCGGGTTTGAAAGGAAGATGAGGTCGGTGTGTAAAGGGACTGGAGTCTCTGTTCTTCTTCTCAGTGAGCAGTAGGAAAATGGTGCCAGGTGGCACGTGAGTGGCGCCTTCTGAGAGAGGAGGCCTCGTCCCAGCGTCTGCGCTTGCGCGGCCTTCTTGTTCCTCCAAAGTTCGTAGGCTACGCGGCCAGCTGCTCCTCTGTCTGCGTCTGTCAGATCTGCAAATCACAAGGCTCCAGAAGCAGAAACGACAGGCAGGAGACAGGAGCGTGGATTGGTGGCCTGGCGCGCGTGTCGGGGGGTTGGGGTGCTGCTCAGAGCCGGCCCAACCCCGCTGTGGAAACCGACCTGAGTCCACAGCCCACCCCTCTCCTCCTCTTCCTCCCTCAATTCGGCATCTCAATGGGTACTTCCCATGGCAACGCAGTTGAAGCATCATCGTACACTGACAAAAAAGGTGGCTTTGAACTCATTGACTAAACAACACCGAAGCAGAAAAAAAGTCTGTGTACACTACAACAAAGCACTCATGGCTGTACAGATAGTAAGAGCTAGGCCACATAAAGGAAGCATATTAACAATACTTTTCTCCAAGTTGAGAATTTTTGCTTTCCTTTTTTTATGTATGTGTACGTGGCATGGCCCACAGTTCCCTTTCAATTTTGAAAAGACCACGTGAGTACGACCTATTACAGTTAATCTTTTTTTATAAAAATGAAAAAATTGTCTTCTTGATCTCTAGATTTTTATAATTTCATAGAAGGCCTATGGCCACTAATCTATGTCACGAGGTAGGCCAAATGGTCCAGCATGAGTTACCCTTATCTGTCTCTGCGGCAGACAGCGCCAAAAAAATGTAACAAGTAATTTAAGACTTTAAAAACCTGTTCAAACTGTTTGATAATTTTTAATCAACCTTTAACTAATTCTACATGTCTGGCTGTGATTTTCAAATATCTACTAAAGGTCAGGCACATGACTCTTCAATAGTTCATCCTCTGCTTACCCTGCAACACATTTTCATTATTGCCACCAGGAGTTTAGTCCATCCAGACCGACGCCACATTTCAGCTAAGCATTGCATTTCTTCATAATTACGACAAGCGGCTTTCGGAATGCTCTGGATAATTAGATGCTCATGCTGTTGATAGTTCTGTTAGTCAAGAGACATTTAGCACAAGTACCAACCAGGACTGCCTTTTAGCCCTGCCGTGCCATTTCTGGAGGTTTGCCCAAAAAATGACGCTCCCTGTGCTAGCTATTTTGTTTCAGTGAGGCTTAAGAAATGACAGCTCTTATTGTCCTGTCTTCCCCTCAATAAAGACAGAGAAAGTAAAGACTGTTGATACAGTAGATGCTGGTTTACATCAAAGTAAATGATTATAAAATTGACTTCCTCCCACACAGAAGGAAAGGAAGAGAAGAGGTGTTCACAATTAAGAGTTTTGTTTTGCCTTCCAATCGTGTAGTAACATGCATGAGTGACACACCTCTGTTACTGCAGATTTTGCCATCTGGAGATGTGCATCTTCGCTTGCTTTCCCAGGGGGTGATGGCGCACTGGAACTCGCATTTGTCTCCATGCCAACCGGCCTCGCAGTAACAGTTTCCACAGTAACACTTCCCATGGCCTTTACCCAAAAGAATTTTACACAGTGAGGAAAAAAGCAACTTTTCAAAGCAGCATTAACTTTCTACCTCATCATAGTCATTGTGTTTTTGCCTTCTAATATAGGAGATCCCACAAAGTGAACCAGGAGGCTAGGGTAGGGAGGGAGGGAGGGGTGGGCACGGGGAGGGACAAATGGAGAGCGGGAAAGTCCTTGTCACCTTTACAAGATACGTATGTGCACAAAATGCTCAACTTCATTGTAAACCTTAAATTTTGCGCTTATACTGATCAATAAAATGGGGGGTGCAATCCATGTTTCTTGGTTAAAATCACCAGATTGTGTACTTTTTTCTCTGACACATCGAATGCAGCTTATACCTGGTTTATACTTGCACAGCTATATTTGCATGATCGCACAAATAAAACAAGCTAAATGTCTTTTACCTGGCCCGCACAGAGTTAATGAAAACAGAAGTATTTTAAAGAAGCAACACCAGTGAAGAAGGAGAGACTCTACCACTTTGCCACCCAAATGCATACCTCAGGTTCCAGCACATGCAGACATTCACTCTGAGGGCATTTCCTGAATTAGTCATTAAAGTAGGGTATTTCAGACCAACTACTGGAAAAGCAACAGTGCATGTTTACTTATTATTAATGACTGATACATTTTTAAGCCAGAGGAAATATTTCATATTCCCATTCAACTGTGTCCCACAAGCTGTTGTGATTCTTCACGTGGGAGAGATTTTCAACTAAGTCAACGTTTGCTCCAGATTTAGGCCAATAAGATCCTGTGTACATTGGTCTCCCAATCAAATCCCCACAGTAGGTATGAAGAGAACACAAATAATAGTTGAGGGTATCTGGCCATTTATCCAGATTGCTCTCTTCAAGCCACCTCCTTTCCACAGCACATTATCGGCTAGTTCATACGGCTCACAGAGCCACGTGAATGAGTTGTTACTCCGTTACTTCTGCCATGCATGTACAGCATACATAGCCAGCCTTCTACAACTTTCTAAAAGGTGGTATTTACACCAAGAGTCACTTCTTGTGTCCTGTCTTGTTTGTATTTATGCCACCTAAAATGAATGACTGCCCCTGCTCTTGCCTTAGGTCTATTTTTTCTCTTCTAAGAGCTTGTCTTGCAGGAAGGTCAGCAGAGGGGAAAGAACCACAGGTGGCAAGAAAGAGCCTTTCTCACAAAGGAGAACCTCCCAAGCACCAGCGCAATTCTGAATGACGAGAGGTCAAAAACATGGTTTTTAGCACCAGACAGATATGAGTCTAACTTCTACCGTAGTTGGTTGAATGGCCCTGGCTAAATTGCCGAAGTTGTCCAAGTCCCATTTCCACAACTGCCTATGAGGACAGAGGTAACTCTTACTCTAGAGTGATGCCTGGGCATGTCACATAAAGAACACAAAGCACTTAATACACCACTTGGCACCAGGAAACATGCAAGAAATAGAGCAACAGAAGCATGGATTGAGTAAAGGTGGCATGTAGTAAAGGTCATGGACAATATTACCTATTATGGGGGTGAAAAAATCAAGCGCTTTTGTCAGTTCCTACAAATAATATACATACCTCCACATATCTCTTCTGTTTCATCATCGATGCATTCTCTGTCATCGCACTCACAGAATTTACCATAAACAAGTCCATTTCCATCGGAATCATCACACTTACACCTACCACATTGACATGTTCCTAAACCATTAAAAAGAAAGGAGATGGTTTGTTACGTGCATGTAAATTAACAATTAATTAAGCTTTGTCCTGTTTCTTTCAAGAAGACAGAAAATTCAAATTAATTTAATATTCTATTTATGTGTTTCTAGGAATATGATGAGGGAAAAAATAAGCTATTGCCCTTTGAGATTATTACGGCACAACAATTACTTTCTATCACATAGCTGCTGCTATTGATCTCTGATAGTTTAAGGAACACAGATGTGACCTTCTCAAGTGCAGAGCTACTTTATACGCATCCCTTCAACCAAAGCAGGGATGATTATCTTCTAATTACACCTGGCTCTGAAGTGAACTAAAGCAGAAAATCCTAAGCTTCGTGAGGCATATAACCTTGCTTATCTTCCTCACCAGTATTTATTCAATGCTTTGCACAATGTTTAAATGTATGATTTATATACTAAATATTTGCAGAAATAATTCATTTTATCAAATGCAAAAATGAAAAACACATATGCTGCTGATAATTTAGCACCCTCAACATGCAAAAATGCCTTTTTTCTTTGGATGACAGGACCACCATGAACTTTCTTAGGTAAGGTTAATGAAACTTCAAGAAAATCTCAAGGCAGGTCAAAGCAATGAAGGTAGTGGAATTATCTGGCCTACCAGAAGTGACATTTTGTTTCTGTCTATGCATCTGAATACACTCCCTGAGAATTATTTCAAGGACAGTAATGTTGCATTCAAATGCCATTAAGAGGTCAGATATTGTTTTTGTCTTAATCTGAAGTGTCCTCCAAAAACTTCATGTACTTGTAAGGGGATCGCCTTATGGTGGTACTGTGCTCGTGAGTGAATTCAGCCTTCGATGAGTTCATGTGGAAGGCTGGGCCTGGCTGGAGGGATGGGTCACTGGGGGAGTAACCTAGATGCACATATTCTTGTCCCTAGGTCCCTCGCCCCTGCTTCCTTTCCACAGTGGGATAAGCTGTTCTTCTGCATGCCAGGATCATCTACCATTGCTGGTGGACCACACATAGTCCAAGTCCTCTAAACGGTGAACTGGACTGTATCTCCCCTCCTTTAGGTGACTGGTATCAGGTACTCCATTACAGCAAAGAGAAAAGTAAACAAGGCAGACGCCAACTGGAAGAACTTTCTTAATACATAAATTTCAAGTTTTAATTGATTCTCACGGCAATCACATAAAAACTAAGACTTTTATCTGCCACCAGATATCATCTAGACTCTGGAAATCCAACATAACACTGCTCAGGGAATTCTATATGAATAGAGATCAACACGATAAAATACAGACGTGTAAAGTGCCATAGAGGCATAGAGAAAGGGGGTTAGCTGAGACCTAGGACGCAGAGGTGGGTTCCTTAAGGAACTGAGAACAAAGTCAAGAAAAAAAAAATATTACCTAAAAGAAGTGAAATGGTGAAGCGATTCAGTTCCAGCAAGAGACCAAAGCTGAGCTCCATGGTGGAAGAGGGTAGAAATGGAAAGCAAATCAGACAAGGCTGGAGTAATGTGAACCGAATCATTCAATACAAAGCCAACTACAGGGCCACCTTGCAGACGTCTTATAGGTCATGTCAAAGATTTACCAACTTTCCACCAGGAATGAGAGGCCCCAGAAGCATTCTCAGCACTGGATCATGTGGTCAGCTACACATCCATGCTGGGTGTCACAGGGGATTGAGCTGAGATGATGCAAAAGTGGTCATCAGGCAATGAGTTAAAGTCTTTCACATTTGTCCCTCCCCTGCCCAATGCAGAGTCTGGACAGATGATGGCAGTCAGTTTATAAAGAAGTAAACATGTATGGGGATCTTGTCAGGAGCAAGAATACTTAGCATTTGGTGGCCAAAAGGGAAGACAGTGAGGCGGAACCAAAGAAGACAGTAAGCAGCTGTGCATGTGGCACACTGGGGAGAGCACGGCTGTAGGTGGAGACTTCTTAGCCGGCCCCGGGCTTTGGGCCTCCCTGGCTCCGCGTGTTTGGATGACATTTATCTCCCGTTCTTAGATTCCATAGCTGTAAATAACCTCTAGTGTATAGAATGTCTCTGAGGACCACATATTAAATGCATCACTTAATTATCTTTCTTTTTAAACACATTCCTGACCTAGCCCATTATAAGCTCTGAGAACATGTTGAGCTTGTTGTCTTTTCTCATTAAGATACTAAGTGTATCGGTTATATTTTGAATATTTTCTCCTGCCTCGCTTATACTTATGGACCCTAACAATGACCTTATTTTCATGTCTTCTGCAAAATTCTGTTACCCAGATCACTTGAATTCGCTATTAGCTGTAAGATCTTTTTTCTTCAAGCACCTATAAACAGTGATTTTTGTAAAATTCACCTTTGTTATTTTCTAACTTGAAAATTCTTGAATCTGACTTTTATTAATCTTCATTTTCCTGTGAGCTTGTTCCTGAAGAACAGCTTCAGGTATGAAAGTTATTTAAAATTGAATACTATAACTCATGGTATTATTCTAATTTTTTATCCAATTATCACCCTGTTTTATATTCACATTTTTAATCTTGTCTTTCTACCACCCACCTAAAATTTTCATTATGGTCACAAAACTTTCTTTGCAACTCACAGCGTTATTGGAAAGGAGGTACTATAGGCAATACGAATATTTTAAAAATTAAGTAAATGATAGATCTGAAAGAAAAGTTTAATCAATAATGAATATATAACGGTACCTATCTACATATCTATCTACTTATTTGGCTCCCTGTCTATAGAGAGATTAACACATAGTTATATATTATAAAAACCATATATATAATATACATATTCAATATCTATTCAGAAGATATATGATCCAAAGACATTTCTGTCAAATTCTACGCAGAAATCACAAATCTCAATGTGGAAGGTGGAAGGGAATAAATTGTTGAGCTGGCTCATGAAATACGAATAGAATTCCAACAAGTAGAGATGAATAGGAGGTGTTTACTTTGTGCTAAAAAGAATGCCTAGGGTAAGAAATAAGGATAGAAAATGAAAGAACAGTGATGATTCTGCCTTGAGTTTGGAGAAAAATATAGGTGAAACCAGATGGTGATCAAAAGTTTTGGTTAAGGATTTTAGATTCTAGCAGCCAACTACAGATAGAGAGTCCCTCTGTTACCAGTGTGTGTGAGAAGTCCTCCCCCTCTCCTCCACCATGAACGAGGAGGAAGGAAGAGCCTCTTCCTCCACATTCCACAATCCTCACTGACGTCTGTCCCTCACATGCAGGCTCGCTCTCATCCACACGTGAAATCCGTTCCTGGCTGGGGTAGAACGTTTACAGTAGCTCAGAGACTTCCTGTCTCACTCATCCAGCAGGATTCACAACTGAGCCTCCAAGACACGGCAGATGGCAGCCCGAGCGGACGCGCCAGACTCCTGCGATCCCGCTGTCTCATCCTGCATCCGTCCTGGGACGCCAGTTAGCTCAAGTTCAAGGACTGGTCTTGTGCTTCATACTAGATTATTTTAGCTCTAGTTTTCCATGCGACCTTGCGTAGCTGGCTCTCTCTAGGATGATTGATCAGACTTGAACGCCAGCCATCGCCCCTGTGCCAAAGAGCTGGAGCCTTCCCTCACTCAGTAAGTACACTGCCACCATTCAGGGTCCCCTACAGAGTTGGCTTCTGGAACTCGCTGGTATAAGCGCCATCTCCTGCTTCCCTCCGGTCCCACACCCCACTCCATTTACCTCCTCTGCCCCTTCTGCTCCAAGCTGCTGCCAGAAAACCGTGTTGTAACCTGAAAAAATGAGTACTGGGGAGAACCCGTGGCTTGGTCCACTGTAGAGGAAGGGGTTCCGAAGCAGGCCGGTGAAAGTAGGTCACAGAAGGGAGACAGGAGGACATGAGACGACCAGAACCACGGGCGCTCGGACGGAAGTGAGAAAGAAAGATTCAGCGTAATATTGAATATGAACTGACCATTTGCTAAGCAATCTCATTGCTGGTAATTTACCCTGTAGATACACCTCCAAATCCATGAAAATACACGTGGACCAGATCACATCACAGATAGTTACTAATAGTTTGAAAATACTGGAAACTCTAAACATCTGAACATAGAAGACGGATGTAAGAAGTATGCCGCATACATAGGAATCAGCTGGACGCTTTCACAAAAAGAATGAGAAAGATTTCTGTGAAGTGCTGGGAAATAAATTCCCAAAGGTGATGCAGGTAGACAGCAGAAGAGCACCATGTGCTCCGTTTATGTGAAATGAGTGGGCGCACAGAGCAAATAATAATATAGACATGTATTTATGTATAAAAAGAAACAGGCATGTAAGTAAGAAAGAAAGCATCAAGGTTGACCATCTATAAAGCTGAACATAAGCACAGTAGAAGAGACAGATACTTCTCTGAAATATACTTTCTTGCATAGTTTCCACTTTCGGAAGGATGTTTTGGATCTATACATTATACGACATAGTAGTGAACGATGGAAGGAAAGGGAACTAAGCTAAAACCAAAAGCCATTTGAGCTGTGAGCCCAACTGTATCTAACAACTACCACCGCTGCACTACAGGGGAGAAGACCAGGCGAACCTAAGTACCCTATCAGCACAACACCTGGCCTCATGCCCTAACCCTGGGAGAGATTCTGCAGATGAGAATTTAATCCGGGTCTTTTTTGATAGATTTGTTGTTCACTTGTGTGTATGCATAAACTCTATAAACAATTTTAAATGTCGTAGACTGAGAAAAATAGAAAAACATACTGATATTGTGAAAAGGCATCAGACAAGATCAAAATGAGTAACATCATATAAATGAGAGAAGTGGAGGCGAGAAAATGGGATGGGAGGAGAGGAGAAAAGAGGAGAGAGAGAGAAAAGGAGAAGGAGAAAGAGGGAGAGAGAGAGAAAATTATCTTCAAAATTTTCAACGCTATAAAGCCAAAGTCCAGATTGAAGGAACGTAAAAGACAGATGACAACCAGGCATGCCACTGTCCCTAGATTAGGTCTAGGGAAGGAGCTCTTGGGTCAGTTAGAAAAAAAAAACTTATCGTTGGATGGTTGGTTACATAAAGGTACTGTATCAATGTTTTTTTTTTTAAAAGAGACACATATATCTTCAAATGTGTTCTATATGTTATCAAACATGTTTTATCATCTACTAAAACAATTATGAATATCTTCTTCTTTAAAATATGTACATGTGAGCTGGGCATGCCTGTAATCCCAGCATTCTGGGAGACTGAGGCAGAAAGATCACAAGTTTGAGCCCAAGTCAGCAACTTAGTGACTTAGCAAGCCATTGTCTTAAAATAAAAATGGTTGCAGGTATAGCCTAGTGCAAAGTCCCCAGACTCAATCCCCAGTGGGGGGCACAGAAAGGATACATTACTGCAGCGAATCACTTTCCTTAATGTTAAAATATGTTCATATTCATAGACTAATCCTTGTTTAGTTATAATATTTTTTCTTGTAATGCCTAAATTTGATTTGTAAAACAATCATATTTTTAAAAATCACACAATTCAAACCCGAAGTGGTATACAAGTCCAGCCACTAAATAAGTCTGAGAAAATAATTTTCTTTCTGAGAAGAAAAGGGCTATGGAGAGAGAGAGAGAGAGAGAGAGAGAGAGAGAGAGAGAGAGAGAGAGAGAGTCCATAGGCATTATGAGCTGAAGGTACTGAAATTCCACTGACAGAAAATAAAACACACAAGTGCTGAAGCAAAGAGAATGTCATGCACAGAGAAAGTGAACTGACAGCTTAGACCACAGGTCCTGGCTCCTGACAGACCCTCTCACATGTCACTCAGGGCATGGCCCTGAGTCTTAGGGAGAGATGCCCTCACCCAGCCTCATTTACAGCAAGCAATATGTCTCAATCAGGCTGTGGGAGAGTCTCAGTTCTGACTGCAGGAGGGTCCTCCAGTAATGCAAGCTTTTGGGGAAGATCTCCGCTCAGGTAGTCAAGTCCTTGCCTTAAGCACATGCAACAAATGTCTCCCATCCCTAGATCTGTAGTAGGGTCACCCCAAATGTTTCCTATCCCACTATAGTCAAGGCCACACCCCAAGGCCGTTGAAGCAGATCCTCCCAAGTGGGACACAGCACTGGTATTTTATTCCTTCCCCTTTAGCAACTGTGGTTGTGAAAAAACAATGTTAAGTGTGTTTAATTACAGTAACCTTGGCCAAGTACCACTGAAATCTAAAGTATAACTTTTTCTACTTTTATGGGTTTGCTTAGCAGCTTCCCTGTAATTTTTTAAGAAACAATTTTAAATGTTTGTAAACAAATTCTATGAAATATAAAAATAACTGGGTCAAGCAGGACATCTTATTGCCACTATACATTCTTCCACATGCCTCATATCAGTATTTCTAAAACTTCTATCAGATGAAAATGGATTGCTTCTGTTTGATGCCAAGGTCTACATTAAAGCCGACATGATCTATGCCAGAAAATAATCCAGTCAGTTATAGAAATCCTTTTTGAAGTGGTATAACTCAGCTTTCAAAATCGTGCTCCCAACTTGTATAAAATGCTGGGTGTTGTTCCTAGTGAACACCCCACGGCAAGGAAGCCCTGGGCCCGCCGGAGAACATCAAACGCACCACTTTCAGAAAGATGAACAGATCTTTTCCCCCTACTCCTGTGTCTGAATTTCACTTTAAAAAATAAATTCGAAATCAGCCTCACTGCAAGGCTCAACATTCCTGCACACCTATGCATTTCCACTAGGAAATCAAAATTTGACTATGTCCCTTGAGAGTTGTTCTTGGATAGAACTCTTACCTGCGTTAGAGCAGATGACATCTTGAGAGTTCCTGCACATGTCGTTGCTCTTCTTCTTTGGCAAGTCACAGCTAGTCGGGTACTGGCACGCGTCCCCAGACCATCCTACGTCACACTTGCACTTGCCACAGTCACAAGTCCCGTGCCCTGAGGATTTAACAATATTTGGTGACTCACATGGATTTCCTAGGAAATTGTTAATGCAACAAAGACTTATAAAAGTGGTGTTAGTTCAAACTGAGGTGTAATAAATTCAAACACTACAAGCTATGATTGAAAAAATGCAGTGGAAATTTGTATATTTTTAAATTATTGCATTAAAGGCATATGGATATTAATGACCCTTACACTTCTTGTCACTTCTAGCACACTTAGATCATGTTGCCACGACCTAAAGCAGCGCTAGTTCTGTTTCATGAGTGTCTTTAGTTACACTGACAGGGTGTCCTCAATATTCTAACCAATTAAAAACTTTTTGAGACAGGATTTTGCTCTGTTGTCCTAGCTAGTGAAGCTCACTATGCACCGCAAAGAGCCCTGACTTCACGGTTATCCTCATGCCTTCTGTGGTCATTTTGGCTTTGGGAAACAGCCAGAAGTGAGAGAATGCCAGACATAATAAATGGGTAAATGAGGAAATGTCATCATGTTTTTATTCACCAGAAATTGCAATAAATATTTTGAATTCATAAGAGACATCCAGTAATTTGAGGCAGTCCTGAAAAGACATTTATGAAAGAGGACTTCCAGAATTGCTTCAGAAAATGACAAGAATGACGGCATAAGAATGTTTGGAGCAAAGGGGTTATTTTAAGGGAAATTAGTGGCTGTGTGTCTTTTATTGCAATTTTTAAAAATTTTTCAATTTAAAAATTCACCATGATAATTGATCAAACTATACACACACGTGCATGCATGAGTGTGTGTGATGTGGCCATTATACATAGCACAATGAAATCTGAAAATTTTATTTCAAAATCAACTAGGATAAACGTTTGTACACACATTAACTTATAGAGACCAGGGTAATATATCAGAAGCCTAATAGATCACATAGTCTAGAAATTCACCACTTACTTAAAAGAAAGATTTACCTACCAAAACAGATTCTTAGACAAAAGCGCAAGGCATACTTTTTCTATAGATATATTTTATCACATTTAAACTTGCAAATCTGACTGAAGAATCTTACATGACACTGCACTGAATACTGGATTTACATTTATTTGAATTAAACAGGTAATAAAATCTTAGGGTATATTAAATTTTCCCTTCAGACAATATTAGGTTAAAAAAAGTAAATGCGTATTTTGTCTCTTGTAACCACTTCAGACACATTTATGTCTACAAAAGTTTCTCCATTTTTAATTCTTTCAATCACCATTTTGCTTTTATGTGATGTTTATATAGTTGTGACAATTAACTTTATTAGGTCCTGCTTGACGGAGCCTGCTAGTGTTTTTATTGACTGCACACTTGCCTGGTCTAAGTACAATACACGTATAAGTCACGTGTTTAATGAACTTATGAACTTCAAAGTCAAGATTAATACACAAAGAAGTTGCTATTATTGCCAGCCAAAACTATTTGTCACCTCCTGTCATTTTGAGTAGTATACAGGGTATCCCAAAATTGTGTTAATTTTTCCAGGTACGGTGACTTTTGGGACAACCCCTACATTGAATTTAGTGCTTAAATAATTTTTCTGATGGCATTAGTTTTAGTTCAAATATTATGACAGATTAATACTGAGATAATGTATTCTTACATTTAATATTTTAATATAGTTACATTCGTAGAAACATTTAGGACATCCAATAGTCTATGACCAACAGGATTAAGATTGGATACTTTCTGTACTCCCTGACCTTTAACTGGGTCTTAAAAGTTGAGAAGATTTTGTGTGAATTTTAGGAAGATTATTTTCCTATATGCAAGATAACTCTCCCTTAGTAAGTGAAATTCATGGACCACATAATATGAAATCATGGCTCTAGTGCCAACAGCTATTTGATGTGGCAGCCAAAATCTCCAGGATGAGATCCAAATGGTCAGTCAGAATCAAAGGTTCAGAAACTGCCCATTTCGGTATGTTTAGCCAAGACTGAAATGGTGAATGGCTGTGACTTTAAAATTCCACTTCATATGGCTCAGTCCTTGTAAACGTTTCTATTTCTGTTGCATATTTCAATGTAAGTATTCTATTATACAAATAAAATCAAGTGCTTTAATCAAAATTCATTTTATCCACAGAATATTACTCGGTAAAGTTGACTTATGGCTTTGCATTCTTGGTTGGCTGTACTCAGTTTCAGTCGACTTGGTGTCATTCGCAAGCACAAGTGATCTTGCCTATCAACTATCCAGGCTATCTATGGAAGTGTGAAGCCAAATTATTGAAATGGATACAGCTCTTTTGGTAAATTAAGTGTCTTGAAAACTGTACTGACTCTAATAACATTAATATGTTAGGTTGGGTTACATGACATCATCACTTCTGTCAGTTGAATACTGACTGTATCATATGGTTCATCCCAACACAAAGGTTTCATATAAACAGCAAAACATGCTTCACAACATAAATAATTGTGATGCCTTTGGAATTAGTAATTTGCTGACTTATGAGTAAAAGACTATGCAACAGTTTCTTTTATATTGGATGAGACAACCTCCCTAACCTGAGGCACACACAGCAGAACAGGGCGAAAGGTTGGCAAATTTTTGCAGGTCATAGATTACAAGATTGGTAATGAGAGGGGAGAAAGTGAGGAAAATGTATACACAGCAGAGGAAGATCCAGCCGTTGCACACTGACCCGAGCAAGCGCCACTGGGGCCAATAGTCAAAGGTACTTATCCTCCACCAAGCCACAGTCTCATGAAACTCCTTCCAGAAGAGATTCATGATGAAATAAACCAGCAGAAGACCCTCACTGTAATTAGTGTGTCAGGATATATACTAGCATACTGACGACCTCCAGACATCATCAAATTCTTCCTAAACTGCCAAGCACCCAAAATCCTTTTTATTTCCCCCCCATTTAGAACAACAAATGGAATAAATATTGATTTTTTAACTGTCAAAAATAATCAAGTAACAGCCAATATTCCATTATTTGGAGTAAAACTTTAAAAAAAAAAAAGGAAAATAGTCTTCAGACTATTTTTACAATTCTTCCTCAGCTTTGGCTGAGCCTCAGGAAATTCACTTGATGTGTTACTGTGACAAGATGATCTTTACTACATACTTTGTGACCTAAAACAGAAAGCTAAGCCAGGCGTGGTGATACGTGCCTGCAGTTCTAACATTCTGGGAGCCCAAGGCTGAATCAGGAAGATCCCAAGTTTCAGCCCAACCTGGAACTCAGCAACTAATAAAAACCTAGCAACTTATGAAAAACTTTGTCTCAGAAATAATTTAAAAAAAAAAAAAAAAGACCCGGGGGTGTACTTCAGTAACAAGGACCTGGGTTTAATTCCCAGTGCTGAAGGAAAAGAAGAAATAAATTTCTTCCAGTTCTGAAGGCTAAAGACTTGAAATCATGAGGCTTCTCCCACAGATTCTGGAAAAGCAGCTGCCCATGCCTCTCTCCCACCAATCCTTAGTGTTCCTGGATTGTGGCAGAGCAACTCCAGTGCTATGGTTTAGATACAGAATGTGTCTCAAAATCCTCATGCTTTTGGACATTGTGGAATACCTGTGGGACTACGTACTGCTAAAAGGTGGGGCCTGGAGACCACTGGGACAGGACCTGGATGGGGACACTCCAGTTCTACCTTTCTTCCCTCATCCAACAGCCTGTCCTTCATGCCCTGAGCAGCCTTTTCTCCTTCATGGCCTCTACCATTTTCTTCCCTTAAATTGTGAGTGTTGGGTACTGTGTTCCAGCAACATATCCATAACTATGCCATCCAGTCTCTGTTTTTGTCATTCGTGTGAATTCCCCTCAACATAGGCACACAAAGTCACTGGACTGAGTGCCCAATTCTACTCCAGGATGACCTCATCTTAATGTAATTACTTCCTAAAGACCCTGCTTCCAGACAAGGCCACATTCACGGGTACTAGGTATTAGGACTTCAAATATCCTGATGCAGGCTGCAGTTCAATCTGTAATAGTTACAAATATAGATGCTTATACTTGCTTCCCTAACCAAATTACATAAATGGGGATATGATGACTTTTTGTATTAGACATGAAGAAACTGGCTAGAGCTAGAAGCACTGGGCCAGGCCTGGGGAGATCCTACGATGTTGACGGATGCTGCAGCTCAGCCCCGTACCTGGCCCTCAGTTCTGCCACTCTCCCTTCTTACGTCCCTCCCGCATGGGATGTTCTTAATAATGCTGTGTTTGCAGAGAGAGGCCAAGTTTGGAAAGAGTTTGGGAACTTTGTATGGAAAATTGTGAGCCCTACACACTTCACCATAGGACAAAAGAGGTTGCCATTCCCAGAGGTCTCAGTGGCCACATCCCCTCAGCCCCAGACAGGCTGCCTCACCCCATCACAGTAACGGACAGTTGAAAACCTAAGCAGGACCTTTATATTACGAATCCCAGAACAGGACTCCTACCATCCAGATTAAGGGTCATCTTTGTGGCTCGGGGCTACCTGAAGAAATCCCAGCAAATGTGTTTCCCATTCCTGGCTGGCTGGACCCCTTCAGTTGTTTCTTCGTCAGATATTTCATTTTCTCCCACTATAAAATGTGGCCCAAAAATGAGCAATCCAACACGTTTGCAAATAAACCCGTTGACCTTCAAATAAGTTCCCAAAGAGTCAGATTAAACAAACAGTCAAAATAAAAATGTCAGAGAAAAGTACAATGCCGCACCAAAACAATGGAAGTGAAAAAGCAAAAGGCCACTCTGCTCTCTCCAGGGCTGTCTGGGTTGCAGCCAGTCCCTGGAAACACAGAGCCACGCAGGGTGTTAAATCAGTATTCTTGTCTCCTTTCAGGTAAGAATGCACAAACGAGTCTGTTTCCTCCCATGTGAGCTAACATTTTGCTCCTCTGCTGGTGAAATAAGGGCCTTCCAGCAGAATGCATTTTGGGTTCTTACATAACCCCCGTCACAGCCTCTCTCCCGTTACTTCGTGATTCCGTCCACTTGAACAGTGCAAACACACTAAGCTACTTCTGTGATGGCCATGACCTCCTCACACCACACGAGGGAAGCATGAAGAGGAAAATGAGAGCTTTTTATTTCCAATTTCAAACACTTCACTTCCAAATAGAAAGATCTTACCAGGATTGAATTTTCAAAAAAATCAATTAGATATTTACATACATTCGTGAAAATACGTACATTCTTCTCTACTAAATAGAAGAAAGAAAAAATAAAGATGATAGGAAAAGCACTGAACAATCTCCTCAAACCTACTGGCACTCATTTTGCATGAAAATAAAATGCCAACCTAATGTGCTTATTAACTTAGCTATCCATCTGTAGTCTCCATGCTCATGAAATATTTAAAATGGTGAAATGTAACAGGTACTTAGACATTAAATGAGAAGTAGGTGAGCACAGATCTGTTTACATGAACAGACACAACTATGGAGGATGAGGTAGATGGATTGATGCATTGATTGACTGATTGATTTTGCAGTGCTGAGGACAGAAGCCACGGCCTTGCGTATGCTGGCCAAATACCCTTTCCCTGAGTACGTTCCCAGCCCCAGACAGAGCTCCAAACAATAATAGAAATGTATCATAGAAGATGGTGGAAGTGTGGATACAGAGAAAGAAACATATAGATACAGAAATATAAAGTAATACATCCATCCATGGTGAACTTTTGGAAATGATAAGCAACTTCTTGCCATATAATCTCAGTAGCGACACATAAACTTTTCTTGGCATCACAAGGGTGACGAGGTGGAAGTTAAACGCTGTATCTGCAGGATGTGGGAAGGTATGCTGTCAATACACACGTCAAATAATAAAACTGACAAAAGGTCATTATTTTATGTTAGTAACAGCAGTTGTCACACAATGTAATAAAATATTCTTTCCAGAGAGGGAAAAGTGTTTGTTGGCCTAATATTTAAATTATTATGACAGCTACCATTTAACTTGGAAAAAAAGAATGTATTACTATTAATAAACTTCCAATCAGCATCTACATGCAAGGCATTGTGACACAGGCCTGTAATCCCGCCATCCTAACAGGCTGAAGCAGGGGGATCACAAATTCAAGCCCCGTGTGAGCAACTCAGCAAATTAGCCAGACCTAGTCTCAAAATGAAAAATACAAAAAGGGCTGTGGGTGTAGCTCATATGACATTCCAGAGTTCAATCCACAGTGCCATATAAAAAGAAACCCATGTATTATTTAGTATTTAATAAACATTGTAGTGGTCGATAATTAGGAGAATTTCAGTTTGATAGGCGGCCCCAGCACATATTGACTTGGCTGGCCATTTCTCTTCATTTTTTTTAAACATTTAATTCTGAGATAATTTTAGAATCACAGAAAAATCACACAGCCCAGGGTCTTGCATACAACGCTCTTTACTGCTAGCTTCTTACATATGCATAGTACAATCATCAAATTTTTAAAAATTGCCATTTCTGAATATTTTTAACTAGACTCTGGACTTGGCTCATTTGCCTCCGGCTTTCACACTCACGTCCCTTTCTGTTGTAGGATCACCCCGGGGTCACTTGCTGTGGTTAGTTGTCAAGTCTCTTTAGTCTCCTCTGTTCTGCGACAAGTTTTGAATTCTCTTTGCCCTTGGGATTTTGAGAGTTTGGAAGTGTTGTGGACAGTTAGCTTGAACATTTTAAGCTTTAGTTTTTCTAATATTTTCTCATGAGTCAATTCAGGCCATCCGTGATCTCAGGAACGGCCTCACAGCACATGTATCCATCATATCAAAGAGTACGTGCTAGGGGACATCTTATTTCTTAGAATGTTGGCTTTGATCATGTCCCTTAACAGTAACTGACAACTTTTTACTTTTAGTTAATACACCTTGACAGGGCATTCATGAGGCCACGTGAACACCTTGAGACGAGTCAACATTTACCCCATCGATTTTAGAATTTATCACTTGATCTCTGAAGCACCTCTTTCTGTGTTCTAGTGGTAATTTCCTATTTTCTTCATTACTTCGACATGTCCTATTTGTAATTCTTCTGTAGGAAAGAAATAGTAGCCACCGTCATTTTCTTTTAAAATTATCATCGTGTATTCATTCTAGTATTACTGAACATTATTTGATTTTTATTATAATATTCTAACACTACCATTATTATCTAATTGTTTAAATTTTCCAGTCTTTGACTACTAATAATTCTTTCGGGGTGGGATTTCTATTTGAATAGGAGAGGGGGGAGCTTTTTCAAACATTTCCTTACTTTTAGATTTCAGAAAATCTTTCATTCCTATATTTTCCTTGGTTAAGCTCTGAAATCAATTAGCCTCTGAAGTCACCCTGTTCTTTTTAGTTGTGAGTGCCACTTAATTTGAGATACAAAAATCACAAAATCTGGGCCTGAAACATCAGCATTCAAACACTAAGCATGCTATCCTTGCTTGTAGATCCTTCAAACAGAGGGCACTGGAAAACGAATGCTAACCCACACACATCCACGTATTTGTATTTTTATCTTTATTCTTCTGTGTATATTATATAAACAAATGCACACAAAAATATTTTTAAAATGTGATTTATAACGAGTATTCTATCTCCCACACAGCACCATATAGTTCATTTTAGCCTTTCTTGCTTTTGACATTTTTCTCCACTAGAGACAAAGTTGCCTCTCATGACTGTAAAATACTTATTTGTTCATACTGTTACACCACATAAAATGATTTCACAACTGCTTAGAAGCAGGTCAGCCAGCTACTGCATTATAGCCTTCTGCCTTTAGCCTTATGAACTGGTTCTAATGTTACTGCAATCACCACCTTTGGTTACGGGCCTCCTCTGTGGTCCACTAGATGCCATCCACACCCTGGCCCACCTCCCCCACCCCAAATTGCTGATGATATTAGAACTCCTTGTGATTGTATAGCTCATGAATTTTGACAAATGACAAGGGGACATGTACTTATCAACATGGTTCTTACAGAGGAATAACCCCGGAAAAACTTCTCTTGCCACCTACAGACGATTCCCCTGTTAACCACAGTCCTTGGCAACTTGTTATCCTTTCCTCCTCTCCTTGCGGTTATACCTGTTTTACAATATTGTGTGAATGGAATCCTATAGCATGTAGCGTTTCAGAGTTGGCTCCTTGTGTTAGAGAAAATCCGTTTAAGATTCATCTTGCGAAAGTGTGAATCAATACTCCATTTGTCTTTTTTCCTAACTGCTGATTATGTACTCCATGGTGAGGATGTTGTGGCTTATTTGTCCATTTACAGATTAAAGGGCACGACTGGGCTTGGATCATTTCCGGAGTGACTGCACCACGCGTTCTAATCACGTGGGAGAGACCCAGTTGTTGCCCACCTGCTGCACTGTGTGTACCCTCTTTTCTCCTTTCCTTCCTCTTTTATAGTGGTTTGTACATGGGCTTAATTCTCAATTCCCCAGTGACGAAAGATACTGGGGACCATTTTATATCTTTGTTTGCAATTAGCTGATCTCCCTTTGCTCATTTTTGTATTGAGTTCCTTCTTCTATTGTGGGTTAAAATTTGATTTTTTTTTTTTTAGCTTTGATACCTTAGATACCAAGCCCAGATGTGATGTGCAGTATTTTCTTCCAATTTGGGGCTACTTTTTTATTCTCTTTCACAGCATCTTTTGGGGAGTTAAAAGGTTATAATTTTAATTAAACATAATTTATAGTCTCCTCCCCAACAATTTTTCTTCTAGTATCTACTTAAAAACACCTACTAATTCCAGGTTCAATCTTTTTCCACTGACACACAAAATTAGAGATCATAATTCACAGTAAGAAAATCAGATTAGATGTGAACCCCAGGTTGGTTCTTCTAAAATTCTTTTCATTGCACATTGTAATGCCTAGGATAGGCTATATAAATTTTAAGTCAGTACGTTAATATTTACAAAGAAAGCTTGTGGAAATTTGATTGCATCGAATTTATGGACGAAATTACATCTGCCACCTAAAAAATTCAGCCTGTCACTGTTGAAATGTATTGGTTGATTTTTCAATGTTCTAACAACCTTGTATTTTGACAAATATCCTTTTTAGCTAAGTATTATTTTAAAACGTATTTTATTACATGTTGAATTACTTCTACTAATATTTCTGAGTCTCTGTCCTAGTCTTGTTGGTATATAGTTTTCTTTGCTATTTGTCTAATTTCGGCTTAAGAAAAATGTGAGCCTAAGGGAATTATTTGGATTATGTATTTCTCCAATTCTGTATTTTATGGAAGAAGTTGTATGGAATCAGTATAATTTTGCCTTTTAAGAGTTTTGCAGAATTTGCTAATGAAGCCAGTCAGAGACGATGATATAATTTCAAATACCGAACTAGGACTCAATTTATTTAATCAGTTCATGATATAGTCAGGTTATTTTTTTCATTATAATTAGTCCATTTAAGTTGTTAAATTTATCAACACAGTATTTATCCTGTAAGCTTCTTATCCACTATTTTATGCTCTTAGTACTTTCATCTTCCTGTACTTTTCATTTGGATAGAAATCTATCAATCTTATTGATATTTGCAAAAATAACTCAGCTTTTTGTATATCGCTGTTATTTTACTTTCTTATATTTCATCAATTTCTTATCTAATTTTCATTATTTCATTCTATCTCTCTCTCTCATGTGTTTAATTAGATCACCTTTCTCTAGTTTCTAGGGATGACGTACAGATTGATTTTAAACCTTTCTTCTGTTCAATTATAAACTGTGTGTGTGTGTGTGTGTGTGTGTGTGTGTTACTAGAGGTTAAACTCAGAATTTTTGTACTGAGCTACACAAGCCACAACTCTGATTCTTTTTTCTTCTTTTCTACCCCTTTTGTCTTTGGAGAGCCCAACCTTGGGATCTCCGGGCTCCAGCCTCATGCAGCATTTCTCTTGGGACCACTTCACTTTCATTGTATACGTTTTGATATGTATTTTCCTTTTCACTCAATTCAAATCGTTTTTAATGTTCCTTGATATTTCTTCTTTGATCTCCAGGCTGTGTATGATTATGTTTTTAAAATTTGAAATATTTGGGAATTGTTCGTTTACAGTTCTACGATTTTAATTTTAATTCTATTTAATCTTCTTTTAAGTTCCTTAAGGCTCATTTTGTGCTTCAGAATGACGTACCTTGTCAAATAGCCTTGTGAATTTAAAAATAATCTATAATCTTATGTTTCTGCAGAAGGAGTCCTGAGAAGTCAGTAAGGCAACATGGTCTTAGCTGTTTTCATTCTTGCTAATTTCCTACCTACTTTCCAGCCAATTATTGAGAAGTGACTATTGAATGTTTCAACTAAATTATAGATTTCTTGTTTCCTTATTTCAGCTCTTTCCTTTTTTCTTTATATATTTTAAAGGTTAACCAGGTGCACACACAATTTACACTGCTTACCTCATTACAGAATCGCATCCATTTCACCCCATGGTGTTCCTCTTAATCTTGATAATACGTTTTTTTCCTGAAATCTACTTTTTAGCATGTCAATAGAGCTATATTATTCAGTTTTATGTAGTATTTTAATAGAATATGTTTCTCATTCTTTTGCATTTAGCTTATCCATGTCTTTTAATTTATTTATTATTATTTTTGAGACAGGATGTCCAGGCTAGTTTTAAACTCACTGTGTAGCCCAGGCTGGTCTTGAGCTCACAGTAGTCCTCCTGCCTCAGCCTCCAGAGTGCTGAGATTATAGTCATGCATCACCACAACCAGCTTATGTGGTGCTGGGGAATCAAACTCAGGTGCTTAATGCTTGCTAGGCAAGTGCTTTATCCGCTGAGCTGTTCCTCCATGCTTCATGTCTTATATTTAAAGTGGTTTATTATAGACAACATATAGTCTGCTCCTACTTTTTTGTCTAACTTGAATATCACTTTTAATAGGCATACTTACAAAAACCATGTGTCCTATGATGTTTGATATTGCTAGATACATATCTACCATTTTTAAGATTTTTATTGGCTTTCGTTGTTTCTTCTCTTTCTTTTCTTCTTTTTGTGAGTTGAGCATTAGTTAAGATTTTACTTTTCACCTTCTATATTAACTATAAATTCTCTTTTTTGTCTCTTTCTGGTTTTAAGCCTTGAGCCCAGGACCTTTGTACTTACCTACAATACCAATCCATTTTTATTCTTGATGTTCAAGACAGGATCTTGTTAAGTCACTAAGTTGCTAATAAAGGGCCCAATCATATGACCTTCCTGCCTAGCCCTTTAAAGATGCCCCTCCTCCATTTGCCTCTGAATTCCATAGTTACTGACAAGTCCCCTATAATTGTCATCTCTGCATTTAATGCCTTTCTTGCTTTTACTCCTACTAAGACTTTCTGTTTGTCTTTAGTTCATCCATTGAATATAATCGACTTACCTATACTGTCTATTCACCAGTGTTGGGTTCTGTTTCTTTTGTCCCTTCCCCTAGGTGCTCACCAGTGCTCTAAGAAGCTCAAGGCTTGTTGCCCCTTGCCCGTCATCCGGATCTTGTGTGACAGATGCCTTGAGTCTCCCAACTAGACTGAAGGGGCTGCTAGTGAAGGGATTGAACTATACAGTGAACATTTAAATTTTAAAAAATGTATTACAGCCAAAGGCACATTGCCGTCAGTCCCTTGCAAAATGCTCCTTCCTCACTTTGAACCCATTTATCCCAGAAGTCCTTTCCCTACGTGTCCTTAGTGGTGCTGTTGTGGCTGCCTCAGTGTCCTAAATCAGTCTGAAATGTTTACATTTCATGGTCATTTTGGCTTTGGGGAAGAGCCAGAAGTCGCACGGGAATGAAGTGGAGATTCTCGTGAACCTGCCTTTCTGGTAGATGGCACTCGGCAGTAGAAATTTTGGGGGTGACTCATAGAGTCCCTCAAGAAAGGGGACTCCCTCCTTCCTCGGGATGTGGTACATCTACTGTTGCTCTCAGGTCTTAGTTGTGTCCCCCAATTGCAGCTACTGCTCATTTTTCATATCTCCCTCCATCTTCACCACCTCCCAGGGTTTGAGCCAGTCACTTGTCCTGTGATCTTGGGTGATTTTAAGAAGCCATGGGAATTTCCAGTCTGGAAAGATACATTCTAGCTGGGGACAACTATAAGTGGAAACCAACGTATTCCATTCACTGTAAGAATAAGAATCAGAACCCATCAAAGGTACAGTATTAGAACTCGGTTTCCTGGACCCTACAACGCTGCCTATTTAAACAGTATGTGGGAAGTAAACAACAATAAATCAAAGATTCCAAATATAAAAAAAGATAACTTCATGTCTTAGGTCACGCTTAATAACTGCTTAGAATGCTTTTGTCTTAAAATTTAAAAACCTCATGCAGAGTAATGTGTTATTTTTGAGGTAAGTGCAAAGTTTTATTAATACATTAAGTATTTAGCTGAATTTTTGAATATGCATAAAATTAGAATGCATTCTATATATAATGTCGCTTTTTTAAAATAAAGAGTGAAGCAGAGAAATATTGTTAAATGTGTTCTTATGATTTCTTCTCACAAAAAAACTTGATCAAAATGGAAAGAATGGCTGTTTAAAATTATTCTCTCTGGGTATCAAATAAGTCAGAGTTACCACTGCCAGGTCCTCACGGTAACCTTGAAGTTGATGTTTTAATCTGGATGCTAACTTGGCCCTTTTGGCTAAAACCTGCGCTTTTGATGAAATGTATAAATACCCAAGACCTCCGTTGCATCCTACTTTTCACTGGTTTTGAAGAATTTTACTTAATAACAGACATATTCATTGTTCTTTTAGACTTTGTGAGCACCTGTAGATCCTCCAGTTTCTCTAGTAATAATAAATGTAAGACTTCACTGTGCTACTTCCAGAATTCTAAGGCGAGACCACGTAAGACCCCTTTATCTAACATCATCATTGCTTCACACCTCCACATAGAAGCTGGACTTTTTCAAGGCAGGGGCACTGTTCATAGCTTGCCTCGCAGACCAGTGAAAGGTGGCCTCTTACATGTGTTTTGGCTTCTCATCTCTGAGAGTGCTTCCAGGTACACAATGGAGGAATTCCACGTAGAAGAGTCTACTGCCCAGAAATTAAAGTCTGGGGATAAGTTGTGCATGAACGTTAATAAGCCATGAGATCTTAATGAAAAAAAAGATAAAAATGAAACTAATGATTGGTTTCTGATACTGGAAGTTTTTTGCTTTCCTTTGTTTTTGTTATTGTTGTTTGTTTTTGTTTCCTTTTAGCAGTACTGCAGAATCAAGGCCTTCCCACTGAGCTATATCTTCATTTTTAATTTTTTTGTTGTGAGACAGTTTTACTAAGTTGCCCAGACTAGGTTAAATGTCTGATCCTCCTGCCTCAGCCTCCCAGAAATAAGTCATGTATGCAGGCTAGCTCACTGAGGTTTCAGAATAGGCCAGTGAGGCAGATTGTGTTTCTCTGTTTTGCAAATTATAAGACTAAGGATTTGAGCTTAAGGGGCTTAGTCCACGTCTTGATTCTCCAGTACTGCTAAAAGTAACTTGTAACTTCAATTCTAAAAAATGACATATAAAATAGAAAACTTAAAGAAAAAAATTCACAGTACCCAGAACCTTCACTCTGAGCTACGTCCTTAACCCTTTCTTTACTGCTTGTTTGAGACCATGTCCTGCTAAGTCACTAAGTTGCCCTGGCTGGTTGATCCAGCTTGCAATCCACCTAGCAGCCTAGCAGACTGCTGGGATGAGGCGTGTGCCACCAGGCCCGGCTGAGGAGGGAATCCTTGGTGAAGGTCTTGAGTGGTTCTTCCAAATGTGTAAGCATCTCTCCGGTCACTCACTCAGCTCAGGCAGCCAAGCTCAAGCTACCAGAGTAAAATCACACAGGCTGCGTCCCCTCCCTTTCTCGCCCCAGAGCCCATGTGTCCGTGTCTCCTCCCCGTGAGGGTCCATTACTTCTTTACTTTTTACGTCTTTGAGGACCTTAATTCCTTTTCTGTCTGTATTTGCACCTCAGCTGTCTTACCAGCTCTTTCCCCTTCTGTCGTAAAGTTGAGCAAATATCTTCTGCTCTTTGCCGAATACCATCAAAAGCCTTTGTGTAAACACTTGTCCTTTGTCACTTTAGCCTCTATCCCAATTCAGTCTTCTCTTTATTATTCAAATCTCCAAACAGGGTAGTTTTTATTCCCAGTCTTACTTTTTATTTACAATCGATTTCACTGTTCTACTGACATTTATCTGACTAAGATGACAAAAGTGCGTCTTATTGCTTAATGCCACTGACATCTCAGTCCTTATGCTCCTTGTTCTTATCCATCTTCTCCCTCTTTTCACGCCCTCCCCCTGCCCTCCTCCTGTCCCCGTCTGTCTGAATCCTCACCCCTCCATCATGGCTGCACACAGATCAGCAAACCTGTACACGCTTGCTTCACGGTGGGGAAGCCAACATAAGGGATAAGAAGGACAGAGGTTTATTCTGTACATTACTAACTCATTTTAGATTCTAAGCAGGTTCTTCCTATTCTTTTCTTTCCCACTATTTTTATTAATATACAAATGTAATACATAGTATTTACGATGAATTTGGGTGTTTCGTACATCTATGTATCACATCGACTTCACAATCCCTTCCCATTTACTGCCCTCCCACCCCCTCCCTGTCCCTTTCCCCGGCTCCGGCTATCACTTCATATGGTTCCAAAGAATGTCTGTGTTCTGGGTTTTCCAAGTCCAAGAAACCATACGGTGTTTAACATATTATTCTTCCATGCCTAAGTCATTTCACTCAAGTCACCACTCTACCCCAGCTTCCTATTCCTCTAATGGATTCACAGCAGTTAGCAGTCCCCTCTTTATTACTATTATTGTCATTAGCATTGTATTATTATTTTACATAGGCTATTGTTATTATTTTGAACAGGTTATAATTATTACATTGTTGTTGCTATTCTTATTTTAAGCAAGATTATTATTTTGTTCTTCACCCCTCCCAGTACCAGAGCAATATGAACCCAAAAAGAAAAACTCATGAGATCAGAGAAAATATTTAAAAGTTGAGAATTATTTCTTTCGTATCTTGAAATATGTAAGTATGCTGGCTAATCTTGCCCATCAGTTTTACTAGATTAGGACGCTCCTGAAGCGATGACGGGATTGGGAGGGCCCTGATCTTGTCAATGGACTGACTCACCGGCGAGCTCACAGCTGAGTGGGTCACGGGAAGGCGGTGTCCACTGAGAGGCAGCACACCCAGGCGGCCTGGCCTCGGAGGCGGTGTCTGGTCCCCGGCGCCTGTCCAGCTCTTCCCTTGCTTTCTGCTCTGTGGCTGCCATGAGTTGCATGGCTGTCCTCACCGTGCCTACCCACTATGGTGTTTCTGCCTTAGACCCAGCCAATCAGGGACTGAAACTTTCAAAATAAACCTCTTCTCCTTTAATTTTGCGAGTAACTGATATCTGGCCACAGCAACAAAATACTAATCAATAAACTAACTGAACAAAATAAAATTTAATCTACCATCATCACTTCTTTATCGTTGTTCTTGAATTTAGTCATATATTATGCACACTGTTTTAAGCCTCATCTTTCTACCTAAAAGACATTAGAAATTTTTTGTCAAGAACAGAAATTAAAATCTTGCCGTACTTCCAAACTAACAATCTAGCCAATCTAGTCTTATGGTTCTAGGAAAAGATACGTGATTCTCAGATTCTTGTGTCTCAGTCAAAGGCCCATTTTACACACACCCAAAGTAGAGACTGGAACGTTAATGTGGAATGTTGTTGCTGAGGAGAAGCCCTATGACAAGGTAGCCTGTCCTCTTGTCAGCGGGCAGAATTCAGGTCTCCACTTTGTCCCAGAAGACACTGCCTTGAGACAGCAGGCTTCGCACAAACTTCCCTTTCCCCTACAGAAGACTTTGTTGACAACAAACGGATGAATGCCTGTACTGACAAACACATGGAAGCATGAACGGCCCATGGGAGGCTTTCTTCCAAGACCCATTCATGCAAATGTTCTAGCACAGAAAGGTCTATGTGATTTTTTGGAATAAACGTATGATGTTGCACAGGACACAGACACAACTGTTTGGCAGTTTTACTTCACGGTGCGTGTAACTGATTTTTTCATCATCTATATTAACAATGTTAAGTAAACTTTCTTTATGCAGATGTGTGAATCCATCAATAATGATAAGTGGAATTTAGGGAAGAAAGGGTTTGTGTGTCATTACGACCTCAATAAATATGGACAGATTTGTTTCTAAAACTGCATTAAATACACACCCACCAACAATGTGTAAAGATCCACTTGCCAAAATAACAGCCTTCTATCAAATAACCTTTGTCAATCTGATTACTAAATGTTACAGTAAATGTTTTCACTGGCACATAGTTATTGTGAAGGATATTCAAAATCTTTTCACTGGTTATCAATTATTTTGATAAAAAGTAATTTTTATTCTCTTAGAATTTTCTGCATATCTTGACTATTTTTCTATTGGAATATTAGACATGTTCATGATTTTCATGAGCATTAGATTTTATATGTTAGACAGCTCATTGTTTTATTTTCCATTCTATTGCAAAATTTTCTGGTTTATGTTTGATCTTTTTACTTTATAGGTGGGATTTCCCCGTGAAAATTTAATTTATGGATTTAAAATTATTCATCTTTTCTTATGACTTCCAAATATCATGTATACATAAAGTTTCTCACATATCTAAATTATAAGATCAAATTCTCTCATGCTTTCTTTTGGGACGTTTGATTCCATGGGATTTTATTGGTATGAGAAGTAAGTGTCCCTATTTCTGCTCTCTAATTCAATAAATAGGTTTTGATTCACAATAACTGAATAAATTTATTTCTCGTGATTTAAAAGAACGAAATTGTCAAGCCCTACATTGCTATGAACCTTTATTCTCTTTTTCCTCTATAACATTACACTAATATATCTGTCAGTTCATGCATGACTAAAAAATTGTTTTAATTTTTTAGCTAAAAATTATTTCTTACTTATTTTAAAAATAACATTGGTCATTCTTTTGTAGTCTTTATTTTCAATATTTGTTTTTAGGCTCTGATTTTGTTTATTTCAAAAATAAATCTTGGAAGGTCTTGGAGAGAAAAGTTAATTGCATTAAACATAAAAATCAATTTCACAAATAGGGTAAATTCACAATGTAATATTTTATAGTGTGTAACAGTCAAATTCAACAACTTGATTGTGATATCTGATTACTTATCTAATTACTTAAAAATAATTTTCAGATAGATATTTTTATTTTTTAAAATATAAATTAAGACTGGGTCTAGGTAAGTTTTCCAGGCTGGACAGTCATCTGCAAGCCTGCTTCCTCAGCCTCCTGAATTCCTGGGATTACAGGCCGTCCCCACTTGCCTGGCTTTTATCTTTGCTTCTAAGCCAGATGATAAATTATAAAGCATTTAAGAATGTTTGTCCCATGGTAAAGACTATATAAGTATTTGCAAAATTCTTTTTTTTTTTTTTTTTTTTTGAGACAGGGTCTCACTCTGTAACCCATGCTGGTCCTCAATTCAGTATGAAACTCAGGCTGTCCTTGGACTCACAGCAATCCTCCTGCCTCAGCCTCCCGAGAGCTGGGATTACAGGCATGCGCCCCCATGCCCAGCTTATGTGGTGCTGGGGAATCGAACTCGGTTACTTAGTATGTAACTTAGTGCTTGCTAGGCAAGAGCTTTAATCTCTGAGCCATTCTTCCAGCCCAAAAATTCTCTTCTTTACAAAAAGAATTTCACCTTATAGTGTTGTCATTTCTTCCCTGACTACTTGCTATCTACTGAAGTCAGTATATACCCATTTATTTTTATAAAGAAAGACTTTTAAATTTTTCATAATATAAAAGTAGTCACTTTTTAAAATCAACTCCAAGGTAAAATCACTCAAGTGTTGACTTTTTATCTGAGTTTCCCTTATTTCATGCATAGTCTTCATTTCTTGTATTCTTTTTTCATAGGTTTCATGCTAATTTCTTCATTAGTATTCATCAGTAAATGAGGAAAAACTTCCTGGAATAATTATGTCTGAAAGGATAATGCAAAGAGGAACTGAATAAGTGAACCTCTTTGTGGATATTCCTTTGCCAACATGTGCAAATATTTTATTGCCAACTTGTAAAAGTAAATCTGATTACTCAAGTATTATCTGAATACATATGTTTAATAGACACAACCATCATGTTCTCTAAAGTGGCTGTAAGCAATTTTCATTTCAACCAACAAAACCAAAGCTTGTCATAACCTTTTGTTTATGCTTCCTCTCTTCTTAAAATAACTCCCTAATCCCTGTTGTGATTTACATAAAAGATGTCCTGTCTCATGTGTTCAGAGGGGTGGCTTGTGGAGAGTGATTAGATCACAAAAGTGCAGGACTCGTGAATGGATTAGTCCAGTGATGAGTTAATAGCTCAATGCACTATCAGCAAGTGGGGCTGTGTAGGAAAAATGGGTCATGGGAGTCATGCAGGGCGTGTCCTTCTCTCCACTCTTTTCGGCCCCTTTGCACCTGTCTTGGCTGCCATGGACCAAACAGCGCTCATCTACCAGGCCCTTCTGCCATGATGATTCTGTCTTACAGCCAGAGCCCGTAGACTGGGAACAAGAGCCAAAATAAACCTTTGCTCCTTTAAGCTATGTATGTCAGACATTTGCTCCCAGCAATGAAAAGCTAGCTTATGCAACTCCCAGCTGAGAGGGAAGTCTTTCTCAGATCCCTGCTTGGCTGTATGCATACCTGACACATCATTAGTCCTTCACCGTGATTTTCTATGGCTCCCACCTTACTGAACTGGCACCTGCTGTAGGCCAGAGACCCTCTCTCTCCTTCATTTGTATCTTGGTAGCCAGTTTCCTATCATCCACAATGATAAAAATGATAATATGCAAAGGATAAAGCCAACTCAGTATATGTGCTGCCAAAACAAGTGCGGATAAAGGTAACTTACAAAAGTAGACCGTTAAGTAGAATATGAATGCACTTCTTATTATAAATTATACTTTTATTTTATACAAATTAAAAGACCGAAGTGTAAATCAAAATTCTGTTTTGTGTACTTTAAGTTATCATTATCCTTTAAATGACTTTTATAAATGACTTATTTATTCTGATGCTGGCAAAGTTATGGTGTACAGTAGGCAGAGACATTAATAACAAGCTCTAATTCATAGGAGAGGTTAAATCCTGATCCAAATACAGTGTCTATCTATGGAACCAAAGTTTGGCATAGGATTAATAAACCTTAGAATACATATTGTAAAATTTTGATCAGGTGATTAAGCCACAATTGATCCATTAAGGATAGGTCCAGCTAAACCTCCATCACTTTTTAGTCAGATAATCCTACAGTATCTTTCAGTTTTGTTTTTGAATGAAAGTATAGACTTCTTTTAGGATTTATTCCAAGTTGAAAGTGAATAGAAGTTGGTCATAGTAATTTGACAGGGATCTACATGACAACTTAATTCTCTGAGCAAGGTGAGAAATATATCTGCTTCACATGAGAAACATGTATGTTTTAACATGAATAATTTATTCTATCAAATCGATCTTGAATCTAAGAAATTTAGCATAATTATAATAGTTCCGTAGGTTGTATAAAATAAATCCCCATACACTACAATCAATTTTTGAGGTACTAGAGGTTGAACTTAGGACCTCCATTTTGAGTTTCATCCTCTACGTTGAGCTATATTGTTAGCTTTTTGATCTTTGAGACAAAGTCTTCCTAGTTTCCAGACTGGGGTTGAATTTTTAATCTTCCTGTCTCACCTTGCCAGAGTGCTACAACTAAAGACCCATGCCACAGGGTCATGTTTAAAATTCATATGTTTATACCAAGTCAACTTTTGCAGAAGCTATATTGTGAACAACCACATCCCCGAACTGACACTATTCCTCAGGATAATGGCTGGGCTCAAAGCCATCCTCTGGAATGCTGTATTTTTTTCTCAAAATTAAGTTTCCAGCAGAACTATTTTAGTCTAATATATTTCTGTCACTTGAGATGCACATTCTGTTTTAAGTATTGCATAAATTATTTGGCCAAAATTTAAGTTCTTGGTATTCTTTTCAAATAGAATAGGCTGGGGCAGCTGTGTCTAACTGCCAAGATATGCTTACAATAGTAAGAGACAACTTAATTTTTCTATGTCAGGGCTGATAACACACAATTTGGATAAATATTATGAATTTCACTCATGACCATGGAACATGAAAGAGGGCACCACTATAAAATTACTGTCTCCTCATATCTGTGTGGTCACAACTGAAGACAAAAACATTGCATGCCAGAATAGATATAGAAAATAAGTTATTTTAAAATGAAGATACTTTTCATCATAGATAAAACACTCTCTTCAAAGTGAAACTACATAAATTGTATCTATATATCAAAGGTATATTCTATAATTTTAATATTTTATTTACTAGTAAAACTAAAATTAAAAATAAAAATAGATTAAATGTCATTGCTTTAAATTAAAATTGTAAATGAAATCAGTTGCCTCTATGTGCAAATATCATTTGTTCTGGATATTTTTCAGGGAACAATTTCCATGTTAAGATGAGATTATAATAAATTAATTTGACCAGAAATCTTCTTCTGTGTTTAAGGCTTTATCTGCATAGGAGATAGGCATAGAAAAATATGAGTGGGCTTGCCTCAAGGTTCTCAAAAGTTTTCTTGAGCAAATAAGACTTAAGAAGAATGTGGGGGAACGGATGTAGCAGCATTCTTTGAGTACCTATCGTGGCTACATACTTGACATTCGTAAGCACAATGGATTCTCAACCACAGTCTTATGATTTGGGAGTGAAAAAGCAAACATTTTGACCAGAAAACCAGTTGACTTGTGTCAAATCATAAAGCTGAATTGAATCTTCCTATCCATTAGCTGGTCCTTTTTATCAGCTTTCTTTGTGCCTCAATGATCTCTTTCAATGTTGCCTTTTCTTCCTGTACTTTCAAGAAAGCACGTGACCCACACTTAGTTATTTCAGAATTATATCTGTTTAGACACTGTGTGAAATAATCCTTCTTATATTTTCATGGAAGAATAAAACAGATGGTATTTTTTATGTGCTTCCTCCTCTAGAAACTGAAGTCTTTAAGAAGTTAAAAAAATACACCCTAGGACTTTGCTCCAGTAGCAATCCTGTCTTTGGGGAAGCCAAATAACTTTTTTTAGAAGAAATTAATACAGTCTTACCAAAGTTCTATTAAGAAGAGAGCCAGCAACTTTCACCAAGTATCTATATTTGGGACAATGAAATAAATTATGGGTCGAATGCAAAGTCCATTGCAAAAAGCTAAACTATATAACCAACCATGAAAAAATACATGCTAGAAACACTATTCCAACATAAGTTAAGCCAACTATTATTGTGACATTACAGTCCCTAAGAGCTATACAAAAAATACTCAGCTTGAACTTTTGATAAATACTATAAAGTTCTTGAACTGAGAAATACTACAAGGCAAATATTATTGTAAGTCTTTCTGTGAAAGTGTTGAGGAGTCAAATCATCTTTGAGGAGCCTAGTGACAACCTGGGAAATGCTTATTGTTGCCATTTGTGAAGATAATGATAATTTGCCTGGACAATTCAGGTATTAAAAATATATATATAGTAGATGCTCAGAAGAACCTCAAGTGTCCTTAGAGAATGATTCTGGATTTAGATCGAGTTGAGCAAAAGTTTCCAAGAACTCAACCTCAACAAGCTGAGAAAAAATTTCCCCAGCCCTGATTTTCATGTGTTCAAAGATATTTAGGAAGATGCTCAAAAACAAAGTAACCTAATCAGGATGTCTTTGCCAATTAACATCATGTTTTTTGAGGAAGGTACAGCTTTAACTCTGAGCATTCTCAGAGGAGGGACCCTCCCTGCTCCCTCGGCCTCTGAGAGCAGAGAAGCCTCACCCCAAGGCAAGGTTTGGTACCCAAGCGCATATCTGCCTTTGCTAGAGCATATGAAAATTTACTCATCAATGAAAAAATAGTTATTAAGATGCCTTTAAATATTAGCTCCCAGAACACAGCTGTTTTATAAGAGATTAGGCAGCTAAGTCTCATTAAAAGCAGAAAAAGGAAAGACCCTCCTGGCGTTCATCTGCGGTCAATGCAGAAAGCAGTGATGCTCGGGGTGAAGAAACCAGAAGGACAAAGGAAATACCGTGAGCAAAGCTACCGAATGAAGCAAATGAGGGTGAAAATCATCTCTGACAAGAGCCCAACCTGTCTGTCCTGGCTGTTACACCACTGAAACAGCTTTTGTCACACCTTTTCCCTCCCCCCTCACTGATCCACCTTCTCCACCTAGAGTAAATATTACCACTAGGAAAGAAAGACACAGAGGCCCCGACTGTGGGGCACGACCCACGATCTCTGCGATCTCTGCGTTCTCTCTGGGACTTCGACGTTGGTGAGTAATTCTGCTGCTGCCTTTGCCCTCGGCTTTCCGTTTGCTTTTTCTGTGACCCCGTGCCTTCCACCATCTTTGTGCCCTTTATGAACTTTGCTACCTCCTTGCTAAGATTTAATCTTTTCCACCCTCACAGTCAGCCTTCCTTTCTATCTGTCAGTTCTCAGCCTGTTGTGCCTGCCAACCCTTCCTAGAGTGCTCACATGGCCACACCAAAGACGCAGCTGCCTGAGGGTAGGCGACTAGCGTGAGTGAACATGGCATTTCATCTCCTGTTTCTTCCTGGACTGTGTCCATCTTTCTCCTGAACTCTCAAACCGACTCATCTTGTTTTGCCATCCATCTAAAAGCGTGTGCAGTTACTAAGATCTCTGGGAAAAAAGCAAAAATGAAAATCCCTCTCACCTCATTTTTACCCTTCCTTCCTTTCCCTCCATCCATAAGCTGCTCTACATTGGACCCTAACTCGCTCCTACTCCCTTGAGCCTTTCTTTTCAGTGTGGACAATGACATCCTATTGCTGGCATAAGCACTATAGTACACTTTTGTATGACTAGACTTTCAAATAGAATGCTGTTGATCAGATATTTTCTCCTCTAAAAGCCCTCAATCTTCCCTGACACTACAAATTCCAGAACACTCTCTTGTCTCTGACTACTCCTCCTTTGCTACTTTTACAAACTCTCATGTATGAACTTGGAAATAAACAAATACTTGAACAATTGACCCTTTTCTACCTCTTTCATCTTTAAGCGTGTTAACCAGCTCAAAACTTTGGTCTCAGCTTGTCCAGAATAGCAGCCAAATATTGTTTCTATTTTGAAGAGAATGTTTTCCCGATCATATGAAGAATGTACTGGCTTTTTTAGCCTTAGCAAAAATGCGTAATCAAACTCTTTTTTGCTAGACTTCAGGTTTAAAATCAGAATATCCAATTATCTCCTGCAAATTTTCTCTCTTGTTCCAAATTTCGCCCCTATTATGCCTAAGGTTAATGTCACATCAAATCAGTACCTAAACATTAGTACTATGAAAGAGATTTAGTGCTTAAATTTACTTTTAACTTCTAGTGAAAAGGTTTTAATTATTAATGTCTGCCGAACATAAAATACAAAAAGTACCCAGATGTTAAAGATTATGCTTTTCCAGCTAATGAGTAAAACAGTAAATCCCTTCATTAAATATATAAAAAAATCATGCAACAATTTTAAGTCTGTTCTTCAAAATAGGAAGTCCCTTCTACAGTGCTTGGAGCTTTATTTGAGGACACTCTGTCAAGTCCTAGAATCATAAGAGAGGCAAGGTATCACTTAATCATAAGGTTTGGGAGAAAATAAAAGCCTGTAAGCTGTGGCAACATGCAGTTAGCAGTAACCTGGACTGGCAGAGGCAGGTCTGATTCTTACCTGGACCCAAGGTAAAAGTGTCTCTATCTAGACGAATGGGCAACAGGTTCAACCATAGAAACACTCAAATGAGATTAAAAAGCAACTGTCATTTCTGCATTACAACATCAAGAATTTGAAATTTGACCATAAAAACTTTTAACAATAAAATTAACGTAATTAAAGTATTAGCCAACTGTCTTAATTACTTCGTTGCCATGACAAAATAACCAACAACCATAATTTAGGGGAGGAAAGATTTATTTTAGCTTAGAGTTCCAGAAGGTTTCACACGGCCCATTCATGGGCATCTGGCACATGGCAGAGGCTGGAGAGCCGCTCACATAATTGCAGAACAAAAGCCAAAAGAGGTAAGAGCAAAATAAGGTCTGCAGACTCAGGCAGCCTGAGACTTCCTGGGAAGAGACTATAACAATGTTGCTTCCTCCTTGCTTTCCCTAATTCAAGCTGCCAGGTGGGCCCCCACATCTATGGTGGCTGCCTCTACCTCACTTCCCGACACACAAGTCAGTAACAAACACCTGAAATCTCTGCTCTGGGCATCCCCAAGTCTCAACTAGCTGATGCAATCTTTCCAGGCTAAACCCCAATCATCTGCTCCTTCCAACCAGGTACTACTTCCCAACGACACACGGTTCCAAATACAAGAGGTTTTGGGGGTATGCTCAGAATCCAAACCATAGCACCAACTTTCAGGGGTATTCATGTCATCCTAAAAGTATGATGATAATATTTAGCATAATGTTAACATTGAGCCTTGGCTAAGCTCGGCTAAATGATGACTTTAACCCCTAACGATTTAGGAAATGATACTCAATTGTGTATTGTGAATTCTGTTTTCAATAGTTTTTTTTTTTTTCTACTACAAATAACTCTTGGTCTGTTCAATTATGTCTTTGAATAACTGTGGACAGATTCAACATAATGTGAAGAGTTAGGGCCTAAGGTTTCCACTGATAATTATAATCAGCCTTATGATAGTGAAACACTATTATTTGAATTCATTATTGTAGTTAATCTTTCCACGTTACCAAAACAACATTGTACGGGAACAAAATATTTTTCAAAGTAATGGCTTAAAATTGTTTTGCATCCGTTACATCCTCATTTTACAAATTTATGCTCCGAGAAAACTTTTACCTGTTAAACTACTCCCCTTTTCTCTCTTTGATCATAAGTACCAAGGAATAGAAAAGCATTACCAGGGAAAAAAATACTATTTAGAAAAATCTACATTTTGAGGACCATATAAGACACAGAGCTATCAGTTGAGAAAGAAATGTTAATATACAATTATCACCTAAATTTATGGCTACCAAATTCCAATATATATATATATATATATATATATATATATATATATATATATATAGTAATACATTTGGAATCCTCAAAAATTTATTTAACCGACTCTTAAGGTGAACCATTGTGAACTTAATGTCTTTTAATTCACAATGAATAATGATACCATGTCAGAAAATGTCTCTGCATGCTCTAAAAATAGAAATTAGCTACTTAGATAAGTAAAGAACTATAAAATAATTGTATTTACTTTTTTGGTTTTAAAAACTCACTGATATAGCATTAAAAACTCCTAAAATGTATCTTCAAATAACTTACTTCTAGGAAATAATTTAGAAATGTAATTCTGTAAATGAAGGTGTACACCTTATCTTAAAAAGCTCACTTTATTCAATCAAAAACAGTAATACGCAACTTTCGAGAGAGAAAAAAACCCGTACAGTACAATAACAAAATTGTCTACTAAATAAAATAGATTGCTGCCATAGCTGCGAAGCCAATGGATATGGCCAACACCAGCAGCCTTGCTTCTCAGAGCACGTCACTCCAACAACTCTGAGAAAAGACCTGCTCACTTACCTTGAATTTTCAGAACATTAATTGCTAATTTTTATCTTATCTCTCCCAGAGTGTTGCTTCAAAACAGTGGACTATCTAACTCATACAATAAATATTTAACAACTGAATAAGTAAATGAATATTAATGATAATCCAAAGCTTTAACCAAAACTTCAAGTTATAAGAAGATAATTTCAGTTCCATGGAGCAGGGGTAGGAACACAAGAGCACTGTATCGTACAAGCCACTATTTATTTTTTTTTCCTATTGAAGATTTTTTAAAGTCACTTTTTAATTATATGAAGTAATGTTGCTGATCTCTGATTAGAATTAACTAAATATACAGCTTACCCATTTCAGCTCAGTTTAATGAATTTAAAGTCTCAGATACCCATAAAAGTTGTGAAAGTCAAAAGATTTTCCTGTGCTATTTGTTACTAGAAGAGATCAAAACTCTTCCAGCAGTTACAAATAAATAAATGGAAAAGTAGATAAGTGACTTTCAGGGTAATATGAAAACCTTTTAAAACATGTAATTTGAATTTTAGTTTTTCTCTTTATTCCCAGACCCAGGTATCAGATAAAAGCATGGCTTGTCCCCCATGAATTTGGTGTTAATAATTAGTCAAAGAGAGAGAAAGACCAAAAAGAAAATCCAGTTCATGGGACACTATCGGTGCTCACATAAAACACATTCTGAAAGTTACTCTTTAAGTCATGAGTCATCTAATGAGTCAAAATCTCATCAGTAGAGCACAAAGTTGACCTTCCCGAGGATTCCTCAACAACCCTGAGGAATCCAAGGAGCTCACGATTAATGGGCACCATTCACATCAACTTACCGGCTACAAGATATTTACACACAAATTACATTCTATCCTTGTGATATGTTCTGTAAACTAAAAGGGTTTGTAGACATCCTAACACATATTAAAACAATTCAAACAAAATGTACACAATATCAAGGTATAAAGTCAAAAATAACACTCATTTCAAGTATATGAAAAATGTCCAGGGAGTGCTCAGCAGCCTAAATGATTTCTACTTTCAATCCTGGCTTTGAGGTTCTCTCTAGAAAAGAAAGGCCAACAAACTAGCACATAGCAGCACACATGTTCTTAGGGGAGAACTCACCCACCAAAACCTGTTGATGGGGAAAAAAATTGTCTGCATGTAAGGAATCCCATTATGTTTAGCACCTAAGAGGCCTGTTATGAATATTGTTATAAAAACTCATGAAGTATGAGATACCAATCGTCATCATTTTACTCTATTCTAACCAAGGACAAACGCCGTTTAGTTTTCTAACGAGGTGTTATGTGTACATAACTACACAGTCGTTACATACCATGCCCTCTCTGTTCCACGTCCCCTTCGGTGCAGTTTCTCGCTGCGCTTGTTCTAGTCCAGACTTCACATGACAGTAAGGCTTGATCAAGCCATTATAGTGTGGTGTTCACCACCTGTCATTAGTGCCCTCGCCTACAATTTATCTTTAGTTCTTTTGTCTGTCTGAAATGTCTCTATGACTAGGTTAATTAAGAAGAATTCGAGAAAGCAATACTGCAGAGTTCCTGCCACCATCATCAGTCCTTTCATTACTACAAATCCCCTGAAAATTGTCTCCTGTCTTTCACTCTTCTCCCTCACCTCAGAGATCCTATCCCCTACTTAGATGTGAGATTTTTAGATTTAAAAAAAGTTGAATCATATCACAACGTGTTCTTGCTTAAACTCATTTCACTGTGTCCCAAGACTCTTATCCTGAGATACTGAGATGACCCAGAAGACACTCCTGGTGTGACACTGCCATTCCTTTGCTAACCTCCAGCCTCACCAGCCTTCACCCGATTCCTCAAACGCTCCACACTTAGGCATCCTGCATGACTCCAGTTTTACTTTTTTTCTATGAAATACTTTCCTAGATCTTAGCATGGGTGGCTGGCTCATTTACACTATTCATTAATTAGTGAAAACAGTCTTCCTTCAGAGAAACCTGCCCAGAACAGCCAAGCTGAAGCAACTTGTCTTACCAAAGTCATCCCTCTGGTGTGAAATTTCTCATAGCATCTGTCACTGAATTCATTTTACTAATGTTCTTGCTCATTCTTTACCCTTCTAATTTAGAATGTGAGCTGCATGAAGGCAGGGACTTGGCTCGTTACAGCATTCCGGTCTGTACACAATGCCTATAGCGTGGAATACCTTTGCCTGAGTAATTACATTATACCTGTATAGTAAAAGATATATATGTACCAAGACATGTATGTGTATAGAACAAAAATCCACAAAATGACACACTAATATGTACATATGGGTAGGTATTTAAATGAATAATAATGACTGGAACACATACCATGAAATTAGTATCAGTCTATTCTGAAGTACAAAATGAAATCAGATTTTACATTTTAAAAAGGTCTTTGCTTTACCTGTAGTAGTTTAATATTGTACTGTGAGAATGTTTTTATGTATGCACATATCACCTATATTTTTAATATAGAAATAGTAGATAAATGAAATATAAGCAGTAGAATATCACTGATAGCAGACATTTCTGCCTTCTCGGGAATGACAATTTTCTTTTCAGCATAGTTAACATTTTTTTTTTTAAATAGAACTTAGATTACATCTGAAATGGTGAAACAGAAGAAAAAAAGATCTACTTTTTTCCTAAGTAATAAAAAAGGAACCTCAGTGTTTTTAACCTTGGAACAGAATAAATCATTCAAGAAAGAATGAAAAGAAGCTTATGAAAATGTAGGCTTAAGCCAATTTCCTTTTAATTACAATTGATAAGATGACCCTGATTGCCTTTTATATGGTATCCATGTTTTTATACAACAAAATCCTTACTTAAAATAGTTCCACCTACTGTAATAAATAATTAGTCTACCTTGTGAACAATGCCTGAATGATGGGAAAAATGCCAAGTCACAAAAGTTTATTCACCAAGATATAAATTACAAAAAAAATTGTCCCTTAATTTAGGTTGTTCTGCTACACACAAGATTTTATTTTTGATAGTAAAGTTTATAGGTTTGATTTTTGAATGATAAGGCATAGATACAGATATACACATATACAGACATACATATATACATGATATATATTGCTAAATATATATGTAAGCTCGACAAAAAATAAAAAGTCTGATGTCCACAACTGTTTTTAGGCATAGAAAAGCAAGCATATTTAGGAAGAAAGATTATTGTTTTACTTAAAGAGAAAGCAGTTGCCTATGTTCAAAAAAGTTGGAACTATTTTTAAAACAAATTGCATAAAACCCTACTTACCAGTATTTTATTAATGCCAATACGTTATGATTGTCTTAGGTACTTGGACGAGTGTTGGTCTACAAACCTACAGTGACTACATATGCAATATAATCTAGTAAGGAAAACAGAGGTTAATAAAATGATTACACAAACATAAAATTATATCATTGCTAATAGCTTTAAAAAAAGACAGTTGGTCTAAAGACACCCAATATCTTTTGCCAAAATGATATCTACCCATATTTTTGACCATTCCTACTGTAGATACATAGCCCTGATGTGATGTTTTAAGCATTTTACTCAAGAATAATTGCAAAAAGAGTAAATAGCAAGAAAAAAAGAATAAAAATACACTTAATTTTGATGTCTATTTCTTCCCATTAAAAAATGAATTATTTCCTTTATGGAGGAAACCATAGTGGGATAATATGAGATAATTACCTATACTCTGTTGCATGTCATCAATGATATCAATTACATTGTGAAAGACAGTGTTTGTATTTCATGGGACGCATTTCCAACGAAGGAACAGTTGTTCCCTTCTTTAAGATTTCTGCAGAAAAATTATTCAACGTGCAGTGTAGGAGAGGGCTGTCTTATTTTTTTAAGAAAGAAAAATTGTTTTTCTCCTTAATCTCATTAGGAAAGCACAGATTAATCACATTTAGCTGTAGTAAAAAATGGTTCTGTCACCTTCTCTCATTCGCCCACACCGGACCAGGAAGTGACGACTCACTTGGCCAGAGCCCGTAACTCTCACAGACGTCCCCCTGTGCCTCCACACACTGGGTCTGAGAAAGAGTGGGCAAGGCCAGCGTGGTCCACACAGCAGTAGCTGGTGGCAGCGTGGAATGGGTGTCCCTCCCACAAGCGCTACCTGAGTCACTGGAAGTGACACACACTGATTCTTGGATGCATACAAAGCTTACTATGGTGGAGAGACGCGAGCACACAATGCCTTTTCCCCTCACAGTCACAGCCCTGTAGAAACTGTCTGGTGTGCACCTATTTTATGCTCAAAGTGTTGAGAGACTGGAAATAAGCCATCATAAACGTGAACAATGCGTTTAACTGGTGAATAGGCAAAGTGTTTAGTTTTGACATTTTGGAAGTCAACCCACACTAATAACAAGTCCCCGGGTTTTGACATAAAAAGCAAGCACCGTCGGGTGAGTGTTACTCCACAACAGAAGACTGGCTGTCTGTAAAGGTACGCAGTATTTTTGTCACAATACGCTATACAGAGAGTAAACTCATCGATTTGACATTTGGTTAGCAAAAACACCTTCGGCATCCAATACAGTGGGTGGTCAGCTGCACTCCAGGACCACGTGGGAGCCAACTCCAGTGAGCTGACTCTCGTGAAAAGGATTTGGCCAGCGTGCCAAGTAAAAGAAGTCCAGGAAAGAATAAAAAAGCTACTTTGTCATCTAGCCCTGGCCTCTGCCTCAAACAATTTGGAGTCACTTTCAGATTATGGAAACTTTTCCAGCAATCACATCAATTTGCTGAGAAATCTTGGATCTAGGATGAAATACTTCAAGCAGAAAGCAGCTGGGGTGGGCAATAACTTTGGTTTCACAGTACAGATAAGGTATAAGAAAGGGGCTACCAAGTGAATTTTCATAAAGCACCATCATTCGCATTTAATTTACATTTGTAGTTTGCACAAAAGGAAAATCACCCTTGAATGCACTGAGATGAAGCCACTGAATAAGAAAAGGATGTCTATCTGGCTTTTGTCCTCAGCTGCATAACCAAGGCCGCTCCTCTTTCCAGGATACTGCGTTAATTCTATGCCTACTCTTCACTTGTCCACACTCTAAGACTAAGACTATTCTATTACCACTCATTGCTCCCACTCTTTGCAAATGGGCTACCTGAAAGAAAGAACGAAAGAATGAAAGAACGAAAGAACAAAAGAACGAAAGAAAGAAAGAAAGAAAGACAGAAAGAAAGAAAGAAAGAAAGCCGACAGAGAGACAAGACCAAAAAAAAAGCAACTTCCTGTATGTGGATTTAAAGCTTCTCAAGCCCAATTTTTCATACTTCATTAAATGTGCATACCATGATTGTATTGAGCCTTCAGTTGCTCTTGGAACTTAAAACTATGTAAATGGTGCACAGTAGATTCGGTCAGGGATATTTGCAGATATTTCTATCAAAAGCTCAATTAAGCATCTTATGCTCTTTTCCTTAAAGAACTAAATTCTGGATGACTAAATTCCCTCATCTCCTAATTTTCCTGCCTCTCACAAAGTAGTTTTTCCTATTTATCTTTCTAAACTTTGGCTTCCACCAAGGTCTTTTTCTTCTCAAAGGGCTGAAATGTCTCCTGGGAGTTGATCTTGAATTCCAACATGATAGGTATCACGAATAACAGAAATCATAATGACCAGAATGGGGGCAATGGAGGTACGTTGGATGGGCTACCAGGAGAGCTCTATTTCTTCCTTTCTTTTTCTGTTTTTTGTTTGTTTTGGTTTCCTGAACTCACTATATAGCCCAGGCTTACCTTGGACTCACAGCCATCCTCCTGCCTAAGACTCCCAAGTGCTGGGATTACAGGCATGCACCACCATGCCCAGCTTTATGTAGTGCTGGGGGATCAAACTTAGGGCCTTGTGCTTACAAGGCAAGCACTGTAACCACTGTGCCAGCCCTCCAGCCCGGAGTTCTATTTCTTCCTCCTCCCTCTTCTCCTCCTCCTCCCCTCCATGTCCTCTTGCCCTTCTTCCTCCATGTCCTCCTTCCTGTGTAGTCTTCTAAATAGTTTATGAGCCCTTATTTGCGTAATATGTACAAAGCTTTTATGTTACAGCTTCAGTTCACTTCCTATTGTGGCCTGAGTCACTCCCGACTCTCCTATCTGAAAGCCCACACCCCCAGATGACTGCTCCTGGACACAGACAGCCATTAAGGAGTTAAGGTTAATTGAGGTCAGAGTGGGGACTTAATCCAAGAGAGCTGGCATCCTTAGAAGCCAGGGAGACATGGGAGCTCTTGCTGTCCCACACACACACAGAGAAAGGGTCACCAAAGGACACAAGAAGCTGCCATCTACAAGCCAAGGGGATAAGCCTCTCCAGAGACCCATTCTGGCAGCATCTTGATCTTGGATTTAACCGTAAGAAGATGAATTTCTGTTGCTTGAGTCAGAAAAAAAGAAGGAAAGAAAAACAAAAGAAAATAGTAGTTAGAAGGGCTGCTGTAAGGAGCACAGTGCTTGACTTGAGCTCACCACAGACAGATGAATGTATCTTTGGTGTTATAGGTGAGAAAGAGCCCCCTCTCCCTCTCTCTCTCCCTCTCCCCCCCCACCCCGTGCTCTCCTCAGGTGGACAGCAGCCTCTCCTGTCCACACCCCTGCCGTGTCTCAGTGGGACGCTGCCACGCCCTCTGCACCTAGACTTCACCTCTGACCACTTTCCGCACACTCCCTGCAGCCGAGTCTTTTGTTCCCCTTGACTCCCTGAAAACAAGAACCGTCCCCTCCTGGCCCTATCTGACACGCCGCTCCCCTCCACCCAGACCACCCTATTCTGCTTTGCTGTGTAGTATTTCCACTGCATTTATCACCACATCACACACGACTACTTTTAATTCTCACTTACTGTCTTATTTTCCATGTGCAATGAATGCTACAGCTCAGCAGAGATTTTCAGGAGTTGCATCTGCTGCTGAAACTTCCACTTCTAGAAAAATGTCTGAAAGTGAGTGACAGTAGAACAAAATGAAAGAGCAAACGGATGAGGAATGATTTAGCAAACACAGCTCTTACACTCTTTACAAGATTCTTTTCTTCGGATCTACTCAGGGGTCTATATGTATCTACGCTTTTCCATTCTGACTTCTTTTTATCACTCCTTCATTTGATAATTCTTTCTTATTCTGTTTCTGTCAAAATCCTCTCTCCCAAAAAGCATTTGATGGATGACCCATGTAAGAAGTGTCTCATAAGAATCGGAAGAAATGAGTTGACTCCTTCCTCAGCCCACTCTTGCTAGTTCCCACTGCCTTCGCCTGGCTGGCCACCAATGTAGGTAGCTGGAAGCATGTTTTGTCCTCTCCTATGCCCACCTCCTCAGGCCCCGTGGATTCATAATGTGCCCAGCAACCTTCTTCTTTCACTCTTCCTGCTTGCCTCAGAAAAGCATTAAAGTTTTCATACTATTCTTGATATGAAACATGATAATATAAAGAGAGAAATAGAAAAAGAAGGAAAGTTGAGTACAAATTCTGTGTGTTTTTTAAATAATTCTCTCATTGGGTTCCATTTTTATCAACGGTAAGATAAACATACTGTTCAAAATTTTTCCTCCTCAGGAAACATATGTATTTGTTTATGCATGAGCAGTTACTCCACACGTAAACCACGTGGCACTGGCAACAGAAATGGTGGTATTTCTTCATCACTGAGTAAACAGTGACTCAGCACATAGAACCCTGAGGTGGAAATGGGAACCTTCCTCCAAACCAATTGGCAAGGGGACCCATCGTCAGCATGCGAGTTGCAACATCACAAGCACTGTCATAATCAACAGGTCGCCATTCACAGCAGAATCTCTATTAGAAGTTTATAGATTCTCACTTGTCCTCAGAATAACTATAATAAGGACTGTTAATATTTACCTCGCTGAACCTATAATAACCAGAGAAGTGGGTGTTATTATTGACTGTATTTAGGAAGAGAAACCTCAGAAGAAATACCCAGTTTATCATTAAAGAATTGAACTTTCATTCAGATTTCAAAGTTTACATATATTCCCTCTTCTAAGAGAGCAAGGAAAACAGACAGAGGAGAGACAGAGAGAGAAGTACAGTTTAACCTGCACTGAATTGAGCAAACTGATGGCTACTAAACCCATGTGACATTCAAGTTTAGATGAATTAATATTTTTAAATGAAGAAATTCAATTCTGTACTCACCATATCTTTATTTCACATTCTGAACAGGTGACTGTGATGTACAGGGCAAGTAGGCAGCTCTGGGATAGGTCACCTCACCTCGCTACAGGACCCTGAATCTGACCTGAGCACCAAAACGCTCTACATGGAGACCAGGGTACCAATTCTCACATTATCCTCAAATGGCTTATTTCTAAAACCTTCCAAGTTACCTATGATATGCCATTATGGGTTCCAACATTTATTTTACCATATAGCTGCAACTTTATTTTCTAAAGCTTAATATCTATCTATTAGGAAAAGGAGTATTTTTGTGTGTGTGTGTGTGTGTGTGTGTGTGTGTGTGTTTCTCATAATCAGTTTCAAACATGAAAACTGTCTTTATCTGGTGTGCCTCAGCATAATGGTGGAACGCAAGCACAAAGTATAACTGTAAACAACTACCCATGTTAACTTGGAAAGTGATATGAGCAGTTTTCTTCACCCGTACAATGAATAGAAAATAGTAGATATCCTATAAGATAAATGGATCAGATAAGACAATATTTATAGCAGCATGTATACCTAATGAATGTGGGAGTCAACATATAATAAACATACAATGAATGTAGATTACCGTTAAAACAACAGTGCCAAGTATGCTGTTATTATCAGCTAAGACTTTGTAGTGGAGAATTGAACTTAAGATCAACATTACAGAGGAGCTCTAAGTTAGACAAACTGAGAAGATAAATCCACTGACAGCTTTAATCAATAAACTATTCTCCACTTGAATCGGTCTCAGTTTTTTGCTGAAATAATTAATGCGAATCAATAATTAAGGAGAGGTTCTAGCTGACAACGGATAGCATTAATAGAGCTAATTCAAGCACACTGGAGATAGCATCTGTTGAAATGATGATTTGTGTGATTCATACTGTTTAGACAGATGTTAAAAGTACCTGAAGAAGAGAGAGACAAACTGGATTTATCCAGCAAAATAATTTTCTGTTGAACAATTATATTAATATACTTTTTAGTGAGAATGTGTAATCAAACTATCTCATGCTGAAAAAGTTACTTCGAGACTAAAGCCATCATTGCACAGTTCCTTATAAATTAAAAAATCGTAGGGTTTTAGGTAAAAAAGAAAATGAAAGAAATATTTCATCTTTGCTGAGCAAGAGCCTCAGTTTCATAATCAGTTTCTTAACACTTACACGTGAGGTCACGTCAGCTGTCCTATGGAGAGACCAAACACTCAGCCATTTTCCTAAGTGTGAAGAAAACAGGAAAGGACAAGGTATTGAGGGAAGGGTTCTTTAGGAAGGACTAACGGACAGCATTGCAGGGACCCAAGGCGACCACTGACACTCTACAGGACAGATGTGGCCCGTGCACTCTAGCAGGGCTGGCACGGCAAGTAGCAACGCATGATAGAGCCACTTTAGTCTCAGCCACAGACGCGTTAGTCCCCTGCAAACTCCTTGTTATTCTTTCAGTCTCAGGGAAGAAAATAATGTGAATCTCCGTAATTCATACATTTCACAAACTGGGGTATGTGACTCATAATTCACCTGTATTTCCTGGATGCAGGCAGAGCCTCATCTACTAACACTACCTATGTTAGAATACAGGGTGAAACTGTTAGTTGTCAATATCGGCTTCTGAGATGGTGGTCCTCAAACCTGGTTCCATACTGTTGTCACCTGAGGAGGTTAAAAATCTGGCAATATCCAGTTTGAAGCAATCATTCTGATTATCTGGGTGTGAGGATTAAGAATTAAATACTGTCCTAGTATGAATAGACTATGCAGCGTTCTGGCATTCTTACAACATTCTATATTTCATTTTTTATTAAAAAGATCCTAAAACCTTGAGGGAGAAAAATACACACATCAGCAACTTAAGAAAGGAAGGCCACCAAAGAACAAGGGTGGCTGTAGAAACAGGTGCTTCCGTGGGGTGTAAGAACAGGTAATGCAGGTCCTGTCTCGATCACTGTATTTCTTTGCTGGGAATGGAGTTTTCTGAACTGCCTGAAGTGTAAATATCAAGTATTCTGGGGCAGAAAGAAGCAAGGGAAGGTTGGCACATCTGCAAGTGGCTCCTTTCTTCTCACACCCAGGATGAGGGACAGAAAAGCCACATTTCTCCCGAGTGACTAAGAAGGCTTAATGTCACCTCAGCTGCAAATACTGGCTGTAGAAACCTTTGCAAATAAATGTCAGGAGAAGCTTTTGAGCCAAAGTTCATTTTATGCCAATTCACATAGTCTAGGTAGGAAAAGCTTTCTCTCTAAATGGGAAATGCCTACAATTGGCACAGTGTTTAAACATCATGAGTTTCAGAATTGAAGTGATTATTCAGAAACCTTAGGACCCCCAAAACAATTCGCATGAACTTGTCTGAAGGTCTGAATGAAAAAAAATCCACATAAATTTTGTCTTAGTAATAAAAATTTTAAAATAGTGTGACAATTAGCAAAGACATTCCTGAATGATAATTACCTAATCCCAAAATTTTGATTTTTAAGTCAAGGATTTCTATGAGGAACAAAATGAAGCACAATGAGCTTGTAGGCTACAAAAATATTCAGTCACTATCAAAATGATTTTTATCTTCAGTTTTGCTTGTGTGTATTTGAATTTGTCATCAGAGATGGCCTTAAAATGTGGTTCATTAAGTGGGTAGGATATTCTCAATTTTTTTGACCAGAGAAGGAATGAAAATATTTGGTGAACATTTTCAAATGAAAATCCCAGAGGGTCACAGGGACAAACTAGACTAAATTTGTTACTCTGTAGCCATGAATAATGGAACTCTTTTTGAGTAACAAAAAGATTTTAACTGTGATAATTTCATAGCCATATTTCATTTAAACATGGTAATTTGTTTTCTAATCATTATTGCCTCCAGAGAAAAAGCATTAGTTGAGGAAGAACAGGATTTAAAAACAAAGAAATCCTGTACAGAGAAAATACCATTTTAGAAACACAGATCAAATCAGAATTCAAAACATTGCTTTGAAATTGTTTTCAGTAAATATAAGGTACAACAAAATTATCTCTAGTTTTTCATTCTTTCTCTCTTCATAAAAATAATGCACAATCACAGCAGAAGAGCATAATGGATAGAAGAGAGAAGAGATTGTTTTCTTCTACAAAATGTAATATTTCAATCTTAGAGTCAAGAAGACAGCATCTAGTTGTGAGGACGTAATTGAGCTAATCAGGCCCCCCGTGTTGTTATTTTCTTTGGTGCACAGCTAAGTGCAGACAGAATAAGTAATGTATTCCAGAAGAGAAGCAATTGGAAAAGGTAGAACAGTTAAAAACGCCATCATCAGTTACGGTGATAAATGAGTTGTGGCTAAAACACACGGTGCAAAAGATCCTTCTGATGACTCCATGGAAGTGTTCCACCTGGACCCAGAGCTCCTAAAAATGCTTGCTTCTGAAGTGTGTGCCACTGTGAATGACAGCTATGCTAAGTGCTGTCCCTACCCTCTCTCTCGTGGTGGAAAAGTGCTAGCATGCATAATAAACTCTTCAGATAGTCCCTGAGGTGGCCATGATAGATAGGTTTTTATCAATAAGAAGTGGCAGATGATGTGTTGCTTCTAGCAACCCTGGGAGTTTCCCTTGCGATCAGGACTAGACTTCAACTAACATGACTCAATGGAAACTAGTGGAAAGACTTGCTAAGACCGTACTATGGTTTAAATCCGCCCCCGCAAAGTCTCCTGCATTTGGAAGGTAATTGGATTGCAGAGGATCTATGATCATCAGAGGTCGATCTGTCGATGAGCCCAGTAGCTGCATGTGCTCTTAGGAGGTGGGGTCTGGTGAGGAAGAGGTCACCGGGATTGACCTGGAAGAGCATGTTCTTATTCCTGGCGCCTCCCTTCTCTCTGTTCCCTGGCTGCCATGGCGGAAGTGCTGAGCCCTTCCACCACAACTATTCTGCCTTGGAGCCAACCAGCTTGGGCTGAATTTTCTAAAAACTGTGGCCCACAGGAAATCTCTCCTCCTTTAGGTAGTATCAGGAATCTTGTTCCAATAATAGGAAAGTGACATAGACCAGAAGCGATTCTTCTGTTTCTCTCGAGTGGCAGTATTCACAGTTTCTATAACATCATTCGTCTCACCACCAACACCCACTGAGGAGCCCGGCTCTTGTTATGTGACATATTTTGTAATATTTGGGCTAACATAAATACCCAGAATTTTAAGAATTCTCTCTATAATTAGCTTAGGATATTTTAGAAATGCTCTATCTCATGCCTCATATCAGTTGTATTTTACATTATTTCCTTACAACTTATGGACAATTATTGTAGCGACATCAATGTCTACAATGTGGAATCACCAAGTAGTAAGTATTACCAATCTATACCTTAGTCTCCAGAAACAAGTTTGTCTAAAGTAGTGTGTATAAGAAAACAATGCTTTTGGACTGTATTCCTCCGTTGATAACTATATCATAAGTTCCTACAATACTGTCTATTCAAAGGTAAACTTCCTATTAGCTATACTTGTATTGTAGAGTTAAATGAAAGGGATATGGGAGCCCCCTGGTGGCCAATCTTCAAGCCCTCTTAGCACAAAGCAAATCGCTTAACCTTGAGTCACCAGGCGCCAGAGGTGGGTGGAAGAATGGAAGGCATCCGAGTTCAGACAGGTTATGAAGATGTGCACCACGCCACGCTACCGTCTCCCAGCTTTCGGGCAACTTCACAGTGGTCATTTCAGGATCAAGTTTAAGCTTTCACACACAAAAGATATCGAAGGAATTGAAAATCAGATTTTTAATACAGATGGTTTTGAAAAAGAGGAAGGAGAGAAAGGTGGAAATTTCATATTAGGGGATACAATTATTAGATAAAATTAATTTTTAATATATCATCACTTATAAACATTTATCACGTTACTATCTCTCATGACACAAATGATATTAAAACAAAATTAGAGGTAATAAATAAATTACCTCCCTAAAATGTCTTTTAACTAAAAATATAATAACTGGATGTGATTTATTAAATAACACCTTGGTGATCTGGATGAGTCCAGGCACTTCCAAAAATGATTAGGTTTTTTCCCAAGGAAGATATTTGCACACCATGGGCTATTAAGTCATGACTACCTCAGTGATGCAACTTGGCAAATCATTAACAGATGTTGACATTTGGAACTCTTTCAAGTGCAGTTTCTCTCTCTCCTCAGGCCGGCAATGAATGTGCACCTCACCACTGAGTTTTCAGTCAACACACTTCCTCAGCAGACTTTAGGTACCAGCAAACTCATGTTGACCCCAGTGCAATTCACAAAACTGAGCTATGAAAACAGCTTAAGCGCCCATCAACAAGTTTGTGGACTAGAAAAATGTGCGTAGACACAATGGACTACTATTGAGCCACAAGGAAGAATAAAGTCATGTAATTTAGAGCAACACGGATAGACTTGGAGATCTTTACTTTGAATGGCATAAGCCAGATCAGAAAGTCAAAAGTTGCATGTTTTATCTTATTTATGGAATCTAGAAAAATTTAATGTTAAGAAAAAGAGATGAAATTAAAGTAAAAGGAAAACCACTAGAGAAGAGGAAGTGGACCAGATAAAGAAGGAGAAAAAGAAAGGGAGGAATGAAAAGGGGGTCCGGGGGTGTTGTGTACACGCTCAGATGTTAAAATGAAAGCCAACGTCCTGTATATAACTTATATGCATAATTTAAAAAGAAGAAGGTGATGTATAGAATGAAACATATATTTTGTCTCTAATTTTAGAGCATTTCCTGTTTTATATATTATCTCTTAAAAATACAGAACTTCTCTTAAGCTTTAAAAACGTTTTCAATTTTACAAGACAAAGCAATAAAGAAGCAGAAAGTATTACAATGTAAGGTATTAATTTCAAGTGATTAAATTCACATTGAAAAATGAATACTATATATGTACATATACATTTACATAAATACACTTCATTTTCAATTATTCCTGAAAAATAAATGTAGTTCTACATTATGCATTAAGTTGTGCTTTGAGATCAGAAGTATTTACTTGATGGGAGACATTTTCCAAGATCACTTCAGTCTGGAACATTGTTAGAGTAAAACAATTACTGCAGATATGAATAATACATCCTTATTAAGAATTCATTACTTGTAGGTCAGTTTCAGGACCTGATTTCACAGGGTCAATGGTTCTTCATTAATTTGAAGTATAATTATGAATGACCATATTAAAAGGTTTAGACTTGCAAATACAAAAGAATTATAAAGGTAGAGAAATTCTAGCAAAGCTTGTTTGATGAATAAAAATAATCTCTAAGAGTTTGTGATTTATTTTCAAAAAGTATAACATCGTATCAAAGGCATAATTAAAACTGGAGAAAGGTCTTGATGATGTTATCATCATAATCACCAATCGAATTATTTTTGCACAAGGTGATGTTGTTTTTAAACGTTAGTGTGCATGAAGATGACCAGAGGAACGTACAGGGTTCCCAAGCTCCACACCCATATTTGGATCTTAAAGTTTCCTGCGCAGCCATCTTACAGCTGTGGAGCCAGCAAACTCACCTTCATGCATGGTGCTTATTACAGCTGAGAGGCACCTGCTGCATCTTGTGAGGGAAGGCCTTTTTATCTTTATAGTCTCCTATTCCTCTGCTCATTCTCTGGAAATCATAACTATGCGCTAAATGGTTGTTTAATGTGAGAATTAATGCGTTTTAGTTATGGAAGAAGCCCCAGACTAAAAAAACTCACTGGCGCACGCGAAAAGAATTTCCTGCCACATAGATGGGCAGGACACCAGGCCACTGCTATGTTCTAGTGCAGGAAACTCGCAGTAATCTTTATAACATGTTCTACTGTAACACGCCCTGAATCCCAGCTTCAGAGGAGGAGGCATGGACGCATGAGGCCCCAGTATGCAGATTGGCTGAGATGAACAGGATCACAAAGAAGAAGCCACATGCCCCACCCTGTCCAGAGCAGGGAAAGGAATCTCCAGTCCAGGAGGAGCTATCAATTAACTTCCCCTGAAATGTTTTGGCACTTGAAACAACAGGTCACTCATATCCTGCGACTGGGCTCCCCTATACACTCACAGCCTGTGAAAAACAGCCCCATAACCCTAGAGCTTGGATGAGGTACCGGATACCATCTGTATCCAATGATGGTGAAGGACCTCAGGATCACCCAACGTTGCAGACCCATTGGTTCGCATCTCCTCAAGGAAAATAAACACAAATTTTGCACAGGAATATACCAAAATTCCACATTTCTAAATTTTAAGCTTCAAAGGAAGAATACAAAAAATTTTAAGCGGAGGTCAATTGTAAGGAGGAAAGGGGAGATGGGAATGTGTGGACGCTGAGTAGCGTATAGTGAGGAAGCAGAGGTGGAGGAGGAAGGCTGCACCCAGAGGAACCATTGAAAAGGAAAAACAAGATGGACCAGGGGAGACGCCAGGAAGTGCAGTGTCACCCCCAAAAGTACAAATACCATGAAGAACTGATCAGACAAGCACAATGACGAACAGAAGATGGGGTATCCACCTGGGCTTGGGAGTAAAGGGTCTTGCATGGAAATAGAATGAGTAAAGCAATACAGTGACAAGGAACTGCAGAACTCACCAGTCTGTGTATCCCTTAATCCGAAAGGGGTATTGTTTTAAGAAAACTCTGTATGGCATTTTTTATCAGAGTCTCTTAATAAAGACAGTCCACAAAGAAAGAAGTACAGCCAGTTCTCCAACCATGAACACAATTTCAAAGTAGAAGGGCACTATCTATGTTATTTGCAGACTCAGAAATGAATCACACACATCGCGGTGTGCTGGAGAGGTGCAATCCTCCCTCACAGCTAATGCCAGCCATCAAGGAGACTGCTTACTTTAGTTTTCATTTGCAGCATAACAACTCATCACAAATGCAAATGCCTAAAACAACAACCATTTGGTATCTCAAAATTCCACGGGTCTGAGGTCTGAGAACAGCTTAGCTGGGTTCTTTGCTCAGAGGTGACATCCAGGTACAGGTTTGGCCTCATCAGGAGGCTCGGACATGAAGGCTGTCTTCCAAGCTCCTTCCTGGTTGCTCCACAATTTATACAGTTTCTCTTCCTTAAAGCCAAGAAAGAATCTTTCCTACTTGGTGTCTCTTACCTCAAAAAAGACCTGAACTTAAAGGGCTCACCTGGTTAGGTCTGCCCTGCCAGACAGTCTCTCTTTTAACTAGCTCAAAGCCGACAGGTTAAGGGCTAACTATATCTGCAAAATTTCTTCATTTTTCAGTATAAATTAGAAAAACTGGTGGGATGACATCTCAATACTTCTGTCATATTCTCTTGTTAATGCAAGTCCCAGGTTCTATTCAAGAGAAAGTGACCATAGTAGAGCGTGACTCATAGGGTGGTCCTGGTGGCACCCCATGATTATATACTCAAATGCCACCCCATAAAAGATGCCTATTTAGAATGCTTAAATAGTCAACAGTATATTTCCTGACGCTAAAATCATCTCTGACTCATACATTTATTTGCTTTGATTGGCATATTATGTGTATGTATTTATGAAGTACAGGATGAACAACTGAGGCATGTATGTACAATATGTAATGATCAGTGGAGGTAAGGGGTCTTTATTTTTTGACCCATTTTTTTGTTTGACTCTTTAGCCAATATTTTCTACTAGAAGAAGCCAATTTAAAATTTAAGAAGGAAGATCATTTTTCAAAAACACTTAAGACCCAATTTGTTGAAACAAATTCACCAAATAAACCGAAGTTGAAATATTGGAAATGACAAATAATTGACACTAGAATGCTTCATCTATTTTCCAGGTGAATTTTTTAACAATGAGGAAGTAACATGGAAGGAATTGATTAAACTACACAAAAATTTAAAACTTTTAATATGAACACAACGACACAAATCTCATTTCAAAAGATATAACCAGATATGAATACCCTTGGTATAATAAACTAGATAGATATTTATAAGGGGAAAATAACACATAAACTTGAGTGGAAAAAATGAGCAAAGATTTAAACATGAAAATATCAGTCCCAGCAATAAACATAAGATGTGCCTCCTGCACATCTTTGGCAGGAGAGTGAAGAGGATCAGTGCTTCCTCTAAAGCAGTTTGCAAATACCGAGAGGTAAGAGGATCTGTGTTCATCCGCCCTGTGTTCTGTCCTTTTAATCTATCCTCAAGAAATTATAGAAATACAAATGAAGATGCTCATCCCTTCAGTTCTTGCAATAAATTGGAAAGAAATTAAATATACACATTTTTAGTGAATCAGTCACCTACAAATATGTATTGTGTTTGAAGTCTTGGCAAAGAGTCACCAGAGCTACGGTAATGCTCAAAACAGACAAATCTCTTGCCCATATGAGCTAACGCTCTGGTAGACGGGAAAGTCGAGAAACATAAGGAAGTAATCACAGACTGTCAGACGTAATACAAAGAAAAATAATCGGCCTTTTAGATTGAGTGCCTGGGAGAGGCCTCGTGTGAGTCAGTGGGCAGGTGCAGTCTCCCTTTTGAAGGTGATTTTGAACTGAGATTTGAAATATATCAATGAGTCAATTGTGTGACCAACTACAGATGTTCCAGATGAAAAGAAACAAAAGCAGTACAAAGATCAATGTACAGGGGAAGAAAGGGCCCTCTGTTGAAAACTACATTTCCCAGACAACCTCACACCCTTACAAGCACAATGACCTGAGCCTTAAGAAGCAGATTTGAAAAGATAAGATCAATCTGAGTTTATTTTCAAAAGCTCGAACCTAATCGCTTTTTTCAGTTGTGCACATGGCTCTGTGAGCTTGTTCTACTCATCCTGCCTTAAGACAATAGCTAGAAGTAATGCAGAAAGTGTGCTGTAGCTCAGATCAGCTGTACAAAACTGAATGCAAAGACTAAAAGGACCTGAATTTAAAAAGAGAACTAATAATGTCCTAAGGCAGATGAAATAGCGGATGATTTCCTGCTTCACACTTTTCTATATTTTTGGAAAGCATTGAATATTTCTTGTATTGTGTGTCATTAGAATAAGTTTTTAAAAGCATTCTTGAAACAGATGATACTTGTCATGGGATGATAAGAAAAAATCATTTATCTGCTCATAGCAATCATAAAAATAAAATAACTTATTTGGAAATAAGAAAATTATTAATTTATTCAAGTATTCTGTAGGTTTCTACTCTACCAAGTTTAATAAGGGAACAAAAGAGGCTGCTCTCCGTTCCTTAAGGAACTTCCAGGAGGGAAAAATTGAAAGAGGAAGAAACAGCTCCAAGTTCACAATAGATTGATGAGGAAACCAATATACCTTCCTAAAGATCCCCTAAGTTCCAAGGAAAGCAGTTCATTCTATGATCACATGGGAAGGATTCACAGGGGTCCCGATGCCCTCTTTTACCCAGCATCCAGACTTTACTTCCCCTTCTACCCAGGCAGACACCCCTCTCCCCTCTCCCAGACCTATTTCTTTATATTTCCTGTCCCGATGCAGAAAAGCTTAGCCCCCCCAATCGCAGCTTCAAACCCATCGTCTTTACTGAACAAAGGACTCTCTTCAAGATTCACAGTCCTTAGAAATAGGAAGCATATCGCTTTTTTCATGTCACATTGAGTAATCAGTTCAGAGTCGAGAAAGATCTCTGGAGACAGAATCCTACATGTCACACAAGTCAAAGAAAATCAAAAATCAAATGAAAGTCACGGAGGAAAAAAAAAAGATCTCTAAGCTGAGGCAAATTTCAGTTATAAAAGTCCCTCTTGTGCTCTCTGGGGGTCAGGAATGACTCCTGCTTTGGAAATGTTCTTCAGAGCCTGTAGGTCAAGGGCAAGTGGAGGGTATAAAGGCAAATCAAGGCCACAAGCTGGCACTGCTGTCTGAACATGCCCTGCCTGCCCAGTCGTGTGCTTGCAAGTGCACGCTGAGTGCCCGACACATCCCCACGTGTTCCAGTATCTGGCAGCAAGTGGTCTTTCACAGTTGCTGTGGGAAAAAAATACTTCCCAGCAGAACCCTATTGCTATTCTGGTACGTATGACACTAGAAATACATCTAAGAATGAGAAAATTGGAGACATTATGGAATTGTCATTAATGTATTTCACTTTTGTCTTTAATAATCAAACAAATTTAACATTTCTTTTCTCTTCAATGTCACAGATGGTTAGCACAAGTGGAAAGATCTGCCTCCTGGTAATCTGCCCTGACTCAAAATAAGGCCTCACACTCAGCACACAGACGTGTCTGGTGTAGGTCAGCAGTGCATTGTCACATTTTAGGACATCTGAAATATCCTGGAATGTCCTTAGGTTGTGTCCTCACCAAGCAGTTGCAGTTGGCCCTTCATCAAAAGAATATTCACTTGGTAAGCGAATCCACCTCTTCGGAAGCAGCTGTCTCTTGCTAGTACATCTTCCCAGGTCACTGTTGGCCTTCATCCCACGTCAGGAAACCCAGAGGGTGCTCGACTGCCCAAGAAGTGCTCAGATCTATAAATCTAGGTTCAAAACTACAGCATGTTTATGGGGGGAGGGCAGTTTAGAAGTTTGTGAAGAGCCGAACAGCTTCCCCCAAAGTTGCCCATGTCCACTTATTCAGTGATTAGCTCCCGTGGTACTAGTATTACCCCTGTGAACGTCAGCAAGCAAGAAGACAGGGAAGTCAACTACCGACCCTGCTTCAGGCCAAGCAAAAGCCTGAGGCTTGCCAGCTTTGCAATCGGGGTAGAGATCTCAGTCCTTCCACTGTTCTCGACCCCGTGGTTCCATCACCACTGCAGTCCCAGCTCCAAATCCAGTGCCTGGCATGTGCTACAACATTTAATAAATACTGAATAAGATGACAGGGATTTATCTACTTCTGTTCTTCCACATTTTCTAAACAGAGCCTCCCACGACAAACAGGATACCTTTTTCAACTATTATGTCTCCTTCTGTATTTACTGGTTGGGTTCTATCTTCTGCTAGACTGAGTGCTCCAGGGAAATGGACTGGAGGACACATCAGTTGCTCAAGAAGTGATCAGGAAATTGGCAAAAATGCCATAGACATGCACGAGAGCCGTCTTCCTGTTCTTGACTGTCAAAGTTAAATAGCTCACAAAGAGTCACAAAGACCCTTTTAAAGCATTCCACCGATGGTTTCTCTAACCACAGAGAAATCTCATTCAAATGCAGTAGCTTTGTGCCAATGCACTCGTCGTTAATTTCAGCCTTTTGTGAAGATCTTGGCTTTAAGTGTTTATAATAAATAAGTAGGCAAGCTGGAGAGTGGGTGACAGCTTAGCACACAGCGTGGACACCCCGAATGCCTCAGTGTTAAACAATTTGTGGAGAGATGAGCTGCTCAACACTGTATTTTTCCCTCACCTTCTTCCCTGTAGGGAGAATTATCCTTAATTGTACAAAAAGGCTGTGTGATGCTGTTTATTCACTGACATTACTTGAAGATGTCATTTCTCCCAAGTATAGTGCAATGTGCATTAAGAGGAATTTGCCAGACAAGTTTTCTCCTTTAAAAAAAATTGACTAGACAGAGGAAGCAACTACCAAAGCCCGTAAAGCAAGGATTCCACCAGCCAGCTATCATTTGCCAGGTGCTATTCTGGCTTCTTTATCTTCCTGCAAAATAGGTAGAAGAGACTGCAGGCTAAGGTGGGATATGCAGTCAGTCAACATTTCTGACTTCCCTCTGTTTTCTTAATGTCTTTCCAGTAAAATGTATGTGCAGGCTGTGCTTAGATTTGTGTATCCAAACAAATTTATTAAATTGTTAGTTATAAGCATTAGCAATAGAAGAACAAAGCATTTTGGTGTTCTTGATAACTGTCTTGATACAAATACTTCAGAAAATGCACAAAACCGACTTTATTAGTTAGTGGTGGTCTGCCTGTGTATCAAGGCGCAGAGCACTCTTATTCTTGTCTCATCTTCAAAGAACACCTGATTAGCAACTTCAAATGGGAGTAAAGAACTTTGGACTTGGAGTCAGATTGTCATTTTCTAATCCCTCACTGCATGATGACCCTACGAGAGAATGTGGCTCTGTTCCACCCACCTTGTGTCTCTGGTAACCTTTGTCAAGCAGTGATGTGATGACGTTTCATGATAAAAACAGGCTTTTATAGAAATTTGTCTAGCCACAGTGCTCTTGAAAGCTCCCCTGGGAATGTATCTTTAAAAAGCCAAATAACTATTTCAACTACAAATACTTATTGCAGCAAAAATTTATCCCTTTGACAATGCAGTTTGTTAATTTCTCTGATCTGTTACAGTGTGAAGAGAATGCCCAGGCTTCAGCCCTAGTTGTGGATTTTTCATGTAACCCTTCGTGGATCAAGTCCCATCAACCTAAAATGATAATTTCATACTTGAATGCTCCTCTTTCCCCCATTCGCCACCTGCCCCCAGATACAGTTGTTGGTTGGTCTAATACCTAAAGAATCTACTTCATTTCTTTATCAGAAAGAGAGGGCAGTTTCAGTTGTATCATTTATCATGTTTCCACATTTTAACTGCACAGGCTGGAGCAGGATTTTTCTCTTCTAAGGACTACATTTCCCTACAAAAAAAAAAAATAAGAACTTGTCCCTTTTCATTGATTTCTAGATGTTGAGACCTTTAGGGCTGCATCTTCCCAGAGGCTGTAGTGGGATCATTTCTGAGCACTCATCAAAACCACACTTAAAGGCAGACTGTTTGCTAAGGAAGCTACACCTCATAAATCTAGCCCAACGGTAGCTTCTGAACCATCCCATGGGCTTTCCTGGATCCTACCCCAAGATGATATTTTCTTTCATTGTTGGAGAATACAGTTGTATTTCTCATTCCCTCGAGGTTAGCTTTCAGCTTACGTTTTTGTTCCCAGTCCTTCCATAGGTCAAGAGTCCCTCTGTAAACAGTTTCTGAACTATCAGACATCAGCGCGTCTGAAGTTCTCAGCCCTGCCTGACTTCAAATGGTCTTAGGAATGGCAGCTTACTCATTCAGATAAAATGCACAACCATATTTCATCAGGTACTCTGGATCCTTCTGCCTAAACTCTGATTTTTACCTCCCTAAGACTCACAGTATAGAAAAACCCAGAGGTCTTTAAAATTGATTACTCTACATTTCTTTATCAAATATGACATCTGGCTGAGGAAAAATAGCGCTATCTTCAAATATTGGGTACACGCAAAATCAGTTCCCAGGAGCACTGCATTTGAATTAGGGGAAGGAAATTGTTAGAGGACACAAGCATTGATGGGGAGAAATAATAGAAAAAAACTGAGGAATTATCTAATTCAACTTTCCTTATCCCGTCTTCCTTCCAAGGGAATGGCTTATAGAGAACTGAAACATCCCAAATCGTGTTTCCATCTATCACAAACACTAACAATCTGTAATGAAGCATATCAGAAAATAGGAGAAAGAGCCTCTGATACTTTTCTAGTGCAATTTCCTTTGAATTACGCTTACATAAAATATAAACACATTAAAGATCGTGCTTTATTCATTTCCATTTCTTTTGTGATCACTAATACACAGTATTTATTTATTGATAAGAACACATTTAATTAGTAAATATATGGATTAGCCTACCTGTACTCAAGTCACCTGAATAACTATGTAATGACATTGAAAATGGAATTTAAGACCAGGAGAATCACATTTGTTTAGAAAGATGTCTTGTTAGCTAAGATATCATTTTGAATATTTCAGACGGAAAGGCTGATAAGTGGCAGATGATGCTTGTTGAATAAGGGAATATATAAATGATGGAAGAGGAACCAAGATAAAAGTCAAACCCAAAGGGAGAGAAAAATTATATTTAAGAAGGGAAGCATGGCTTCTGGCTTAGGCACTGACTTTGATCTCTTGGCCCCAGTTGTCAACACAAGAGTTCAACCTTCTGATAAATCATTATCCTATTGCATCTTAATTGGTGTTCTATTTGCAACATAAAATGCTCTTAATTGGTGAATAAAATATTAATTTACATAAAATTAAAGACTAGTAGCTGCTGGAAGTGTTTATGATGTTCATATAAGGGTTAAAATGGTAAAAATATTAGTGTTTTTTTAATTGAGAACTTTAAGCTTAGGAAGTCTATTTGACTCCTAAATCCCAATGTAGTCTCGGAGACCAACATACATTCTCACTTTGTTTTGTCTGAATGCCATTTTTTTCTATTAATAGAGCTAGCCCAAGTGACTCTTTCTGGTCTCACGGGTACATGAGGTTTTTTAGCAACAGAGAAATACACGGTGTATGCAGAATGTAACTGGCTTACACTTGATCCTTGGGTCCTCAGTTTCTCTATCTTAATAGTAAAAGATTTCCAAATATTAAGTCATGAGCTACTCCAGGAAGCTGGCTGGTCGGCAAGTTCCCTACCAGTGTCAGTATGCCCATTACTGGTCCAAAGGATCATCCACCAGGGAAGATTTTGGAGAAATCTATCCTTAGGAAAGCACAAGGAAGAGTACAGCCTTGCTTGTGACAGGAACTGATTTCAGCAGAGGGTAGAGCTTTTTCAGACTTATCAATCAGAAATCCTAGGTGGTGAGAGGCCTGAAGCGCTATCACGGGGCAGTACGATTCCCTGGAATAGTGCTTTCCCTGATGGGCAATATCCAAGAGTCACTTCTCTTTTTACAAAGCTCCATCCCGGTTCACTGCAATCAGTGCATCTCGAGTGAGAATGTCAATACCAGACAGCTGAACACTTGGTAGGAAACTTCTTACTTGGTGTTGCCTAGAAACCGAGTCATTGCAAAAGTGATAAGGCACTGCATGCCACGACTACTGCATCCCATCAGGATACCGAGAACTAGGGGGCACCCTGACAGAGAAAGGCAAACTGTGCTAACAGAGGGTGAGGACAGCACTCATGAACTGTGGTTAATCCCTGCTGTCAGTGTACTGTGGAGGACTGCAATTCAAAGATTCTCAGGTGGCAGGGCCACCACGGAAAGATTAGGAGTTACGCAAGAACATCCTAACATCTGTTTATTTTAAGCATTTATTTATTTTAACCATTCAATATTTAACCTTCTCCTTCTGACTCACTTCACTAAGCATCATGGTCTCAAGTTGCCTCCATTTGCCTACAAAATCTCCTACCTGTCTGTCTTTACATATGAGTAGCTTTCCATTGTGGATAAATACCACAATTTATGTATCCATTGGTCTGTTGATGGGTATTTTGGTGTCTTCCACTTTTTAGCTATTGTTAGTTGTGCTGCTATGAACATGGGTGTACATGTATCTCTGTTACATGTTGTTTTTAACGCTTTTGGGAAAATTCCCAGAAGAGGTATCACTGGATCAAAGGGAATATTTATTTCCAGTTTTTGAGAAACTTCCATACTGCTTTCTATAGTGGTTGTACCAGTTTAGGACATGCTACAGAACTCCTCATAAAGGCCAGTTAGAACAGGTTATAGACATCAAGCCAATAGCAGACATCAAGGAATAAAACCCAAATCACACAAAAAAAAAAAAAGACTTCTGGTCTTTGTGAAATGCAGCAAAGGACACATAGCAAAGCTCATAGGACTTTACTATTAATAAAGCAATTTTCCAGGCCAGGAATGGTGGTCCAGTACTTAGAAGGCTGATTCAGCAGGACACAAAATTCTAGGTCAGCTGGGAAGCCATAGCAATTTATAAAGGCCCTATCTCAAAATAAAAAAATAAGTAAAAATCTAGGGATGCTTCCCAATGGGGATGTTTCTCACTTGACTAACATCTATAAGGCCCTGGGTTTGATCCTTAGCATTGAGGGAAAAATGCTTAGCATTATTATTTTAATAATGTCTAAAGAAAGAAGAAGGATTAGGTTATGTGGATTGTCAGTGGTTTTAGCAAGGTAATGAATCTGCGGTAAGGGTAGGGCTCCAGCTCTCATTTGCTTTTGTCCTAAAGGCATTCACAAGTTTTCCAGACCTGATGTCAAGGTCCCTCTGCTAGACACAGCTTCACAGAGAAATTACAAGTGTGTCCAAGGACTTCTGATTATTATTTGGAAAAAAACTGTTCAAAACTATAAAAATGCTATTTCCTGCCATGAGGACATTCTGCATCTGTGACTGATTCACACTATAAAACAAAAAAGTACAGGAAAAGTCTAATCTAGTGGGTTTTTTAACCAACACGCTATTGGAAAAGAAGCTACCTGCTTTGCCACTGGACAGATCTGCGTTAGTTCTACATATTCTCGAGAAATACGGAAGATTAATTAAGAATTGATTTTCAAATTCTCTGTAATTTAGAGAAGAAATAATCTTACAAGAATTTTTGTAGCAAAAGAACATTAAGTTTCTTAGAAGAGTGGATTCACACAAATATAATAATACAGCATAATAAATTTCGCTGACAAAGAGCAACATGACATTTTTAACTTGGAATACTGTAATTGCACCCTATAAATTAAACTTTCATCTCCAATACAAGTCAGCAGGAACTTCACTATATTAAACTCAGGGCTATAAAAAGGAATCCAATAAAGTCTGTCCATAACTAGTACAGACCAGAATTGATGAAGAATGATGAATCCAATAAAGAATAGGGTGAATTTATGGCTATGCCTTGGCCTCTACAGGGACATGGTTCTAAGACTCCCTGAAAATGCAACACCCAAGGATGTGCAAAACTCTCATAAAAGACACAGTTCTTCCATAGAACCTACTCACTTTCTCCTGTATACTTTAAGTCATTTCTAGATTGCTCATAGTACCACTACTATGCTAATTCTATGTCTACTGTTAATATATTTTGGCGGGGGCAGGGGTGGGGAATAATGATGGAGAAAAAAGTCTGCACATGCTCAGTCTATATTCAAATATTTTCCACCCACAGGTGGTTGGATCCACGTTATGAAAGCCATGAATATGAAAGCCAATCATACCATAATATTCAGAGCAACCACAGGAGTGCAAGGACTAATGGGCTGGTTTTGACAGGCCATATATGTGCTGTGGGACAAGCCCAGAGTCGACAGAGGTGGTAGGGGATGGCATCGAAGGTTGGGAGCAATGTCAGGAACATTGCAACAGCTAGTGGCCAACCCAGAAAGCCAAACTGAGGGGAAGAGGGTTGAAAAGCCGTAGACAAGAGGCTAGCATAACCAAGGCGGGAAGGTGCCCCAGGTCCAGGCTCCATCTGAGCAGCAAATCAGGACACAGAGACTTCCAAGCCCTGAGCCTCCTTCCAATTCTTTCTCCACTTTCCCCCAGTTACTGCTATTAAAAAAATTCAAATACAGAAAGATTTTCCTTTAAAAGCCAGGGTCATCCATTATTGATTCCTGTGGGGCTATATGATTACAAGTAGAAAAATGAATTGTCCATGTCTATTCATATCTAAGTGATTCATACCAAGGGGATGGAAACCACAGGAGAAGTGTATTACACAAGCCAGGTGTGACAACCGCAGACTACTTTTCTTGCTGTCTTTGATCTAGTTTCAAAATGGAGTCAGGGCATTTTACCAAAGAAGTTAGAAAGAGAGATGAGAGCATAAAGAAAAAGACTATTCCAATGTTTGCAAAGTCTTCCTCCAGAAAAACATTAACACATAATAATCCGTAAGTCTGTCATTATAGCTGTTCCACTATAAAGCTGTCACTATTATAACCCTCTATGCTGTTAGCACAATAGATACATATTGCATCACGTACCTCTGAGGAAATGGAAAGCTTGAGACACGGGGAAGGAGTTGATAGAGCATGGTCTCTTTAATATGAGAGGCCCAGAATATAAATAAATAGTAGAATCAAAAGAGTGGGATGCTGGGAATCAAGTCAGAAGATGGGGGAGGGAGTACAATGGGAATATGAAGAAATGTGAGTCGATGCAGTATGTATTTGCACAAAATTCTCTAGTTTAATGTAGCCATTATGTGCCACACATACGTATGAGTGAAATAAATGGGGGAACCCGACAGCAGACATCAGCTATGGCTGGTGTTAATGGAACAAGGACCACATACCGAAACAAGAGGACAGAGGTCAACATGGAAATCCCAGGTTCCTTCTCAGCATATAGCCAGGGAACTGGAACCAAGTCACAGACATAAAAAATGCAGAGAAAGGTCATGTTGGATCAGGTAATTGGAATTCATGCCCCGGATGTGTGGCTAGTCTTGCTAACTAGGCTCAATGAGGTGTCACTGTAGATTTAATAAGCTGACTCATGCTCCTGTATACAAAGATACATCTGAATAAATCACTTAGGTTAACTGTATTTTTTAAAATTTCACTGTTTTATATCTTCCTAACTTGTTCTTTTATTTTTTGCAAAATCTCAAAACCTGATGAACCCAATCCCACTGTGGATCTCAACATATAGACAACACAAGTAGCTCTCTTCTTTAATGTCTGAGGTAAGTAAATTAATTCACAGATGAATTTCAAAGGCGTTAGATTTTATGTAAAAGGATGGTGATACTACATACCATAGAGATGAAAAAATATGCCGCATACTCCTACCCTAAGACACACCATTACATAAGATTACCTTAACATGTCTGGATATGCGTTCTACTTGAGAAGTTAAAAATAAAAAAGCTTGCTCACATCTGCAAAGGAAATATATATTAAACAAGAGACTTCTCATCAGTCTGTAGGGAATCCAGGGTCAGCCATTGAAATTTCAAAGGAAATATAAGTTGACCATGGGGACTGTCCGCAACAGAGGCTGTATAAGGTCTTAGATAGGTAACTTTTTCCTTGGTAATAAAAAAAAGTTGTAACAAAAATTGTAAGTGAAGGAAGAGATATATTAAATTAGAATCAGCATACCAGGAGTACAAAATCATTCGTCTGAACGGAAAACCTTCCCAGATGAAACCTTACCACTGAATCAGATGCTACTATTGGAAAAATACTATGAACAGAAGTTGGCATCAAAATTTTCCCTCTCCCAACTTAAATTGTCAAGGTACTAAGGCCCGCAGAAGGAACACTCATCTTTGAACCTGACAATAGGGCATTTTGTACTCGTCTGACAGGAAAATATATATATATATATGAGTTGAAATTACTTAGAAGAGATGGACGCTATTTGTCTCAAGAACTCCTCAGCATCTGACTCAATTTTCAGGTACCTGCTCTTGAGGCCCCTTGGTCATCATCAGGGGGACTGCCTCAAAGGGAACCTATGTGGTCACTAGGGAGACGGGGGATCGACGAAGCTCCAGCTCAGGAGGAAAAGAGTCAGGCCACTCTGCACACTAAGTATTTATGCCCAGGAATTCCACTCGGCCAACCAAAGTTAAAATACAACAACTGGAATCCAAGTTTGTCATTTATTTTTAGCTTCACTTTCTGACGCATCTGTCTAATTACACGGGATTTTTCAGATACATTGTCTTGCTGGGTTAAATGTCCTGGCCTAACTCAATAGGGAAATTGGTATTGTAATTATACATGCAAGGGACAAGGTAGGTATTGCAAGTAAATAAAAAAAAATAAATAAAATGGCATGTCCTTGTGACTAAACTGACTCTGTTCTCCGCTACCCAGGTAGTGGGCATCAAGTTTCCAACACTCTCTGGAGCTTAGATTCTGAACATAAGATTTAAGGCCTTCAAGAAAAAAGAAAAAAAGATTCATTTATAAGAAATAAAGTGAGGAGCAAAGTAATTCTTTTAAGGAACTTACCATGGCCAGTTCAAGTTTGTGATTACTGCATTGTCCAACAAGCTCACTTAAGCAAAAAGAACTCAACTCCAGCTTTTTTTTTCCACCATGTAAGACCAGGTCTCCTTCTCTTTTCCCTCTCACATGAGAATTTCCCATTGGGAAGGCAAGGTCCACAGCTGTCCTTTTGGGGACTTCTGACATTGACCACTAAAAATGGTCAGCCACTCGTAGACTTCTGTTTCACAGATTCCGTTTTCTCTTTTTTCTTTCTTTTGTGTAGTACTAGCAATCGAATCTGAAGCCACCACAATGGTCCTCTTTCTTTTTCTTTCTTTCTTTTTCTTTCTTTTTTTTTTTACTTTGAGACAAGTTCTAAGTCATTAAGTTGCCTAGCCTTGGCTTGAACCTGACATGCTCCTGCCTCAGACACCGAGATCACTAGGAATATATGTGCACACCATTACACCTGGCCACAAGTGCTGTTTCCTTAATTCCTCCATGGTAATATCTATGTTCAGGAAGTGACAGGAATGTGTGGTTGGAATATCTCTGTCGATGAGAATGAAGGTTAGGGTGAGGACTGTTGCTATGGCTTCAGGAAGTCCCCCTCGACGGCTCATGGGTTAGAAGCTTGATCCGCAGAGATCCTAAGAGGCGGGGCTTAGTGGAGATCTCCACGTCACTGTGGGCATGGCATACCCTTGAAGGGACTTGTGCTATTCCAGTCCCTTTCACTTTTTTTTTTAACTTCTTGACTATGCAGTGAGCATATTTGCCCCCCTGCATGTTCCTACCACGAGCTGCCTCCCCATAGACCTAAAAGCAATCTAGTCAGCAATCACGATGAACAATGGACTGAAACTTCAAAACCGTGAGCCCATCTAAACTGTTTCTCTTCATATGTTGCTTACTGTAGGCATTTGTCACCGTGAGAGAAAGCTGACTAACAAAACCCCCATCTCAGCCACTTTCTCATTACTGACATACAGCACCTAACATCCACAACTTAGGAGATGAAAGGTTAATTTTAGCTTGCAGATTCAGAAGGTCTCAGTTCATTCAAAGGGCACGGCAGTGTGCCTGGCTGGAGAGCAGCAGTTTACAACATGGCAAGACAGTAAGCAGAATTATACCCTTCCGGGTCATTCTCCCACTAGGGATTTGCCCTTCCAAGCAGGACCCACCTCTTAACAGCACAGAAAATCAATGGATTGGTCCACTAAAGCAATTAACCTCAGCATCCAATCACCTTCCAAATACACGAGGCTTTGGACATTTAGACTCAAACCATAATGGCATCTCATCTCAAAATTCAGTTGCAAGAAAATCGTATTTAACCTAATGATCTTTAGCAAACGTGTGGACCTGTGGTCATGGCCATCATAAAGATAATATAGAAAAATAGCAAGAAAGGAATTTGAAGATGATGTAAAAAAGGTGCGATTTTTAAAGAGAAAACCAAATGTCATTAATAGATTTTGGGTGTTTGGGGAAGAGGGGGACAACAAAACGAGAAGAGGACTTAAAAATAGATTTGTCTCTGTGGGAGTAAAATTAATTACAGCCATTCATTGTGAGGCACTTACCATTCATGCCTAATTATCATGCAGCAGAAGCACAATTATGTGTATTGTTAAATATTAAAACCATACAACCAGAAATTCTGAGACTTAAGAGACTTTTGAGATCACCCAGGTCAAGCTAGTCCTTTTTCAGACAAGAAGTTTAGAAATTGAGACATCACATGATTTACGAATGATCACAGAGCTGGCAGACAGAACCCCAGCCCAGGTTTCCTGACTGCCAACTTAGGGCTCAGTCCCTGTTGGACACTAGCCTGTTTGGAAACTCATCTACCTTTGCAATAGAGTGTTTTTGACTAGCCTGAGAATTTCTACAGTGAGGACTGTCTGTTGTTTTGAAACAGAAATAGATTTTTGACTCTGATTTCAATGTGTTATTTTTTAGATATTAGCACATCATTTGAGTAGATATGTTCTATGAAAAATAGTAACTCTGAAGTAATATAAACTAAAAATATAGATGTGTGGGAGAAGGGGAAGGTAGATGGGTATCTGTGTGTAGATAAATTGTGGAAATTGAGGCTGGTGAGAAAATTAAAGAAAACTAAGAAGACTGACATAAGAAAAATAAAGGTTCTAAAAAGTTTTATTTTAAAATGTAATATACAGTGCAGGACTCAAGATGTTAATTTTTATTTCAGTGAATTGATTTCACGACCACACTTTAGCACCATTATATGACTTTCCCTGTCTTAAAATAAAGAGAAGCTATGCTAGTTACAAGCTGTGTAACTTTACCTACCCAAAGAGGGAAGTTTATTCCTGTGTTCCAGACTGTGAAATTCCAAAAATCTCTTGGGCAAATCCCAAGCAAAGCTTTATCCTGATCTTCTTCCACTTTTCTTACCCAAAGACCCTGTTATGTGAGACAAGCCCCTTATATATCAGGACTTGTGACATACTCGAAAAAAATCTTCCCTCTACTAATTACCTCTTCATTTAAAAAAAAAGTGCACCCCAGAAGATTCTTATACAAACAGCAACAGCGTTAAGGAGAAGTCGTGTCCACATGGGAATTGAGTCCCAAGACGGAAACATCTACCCTTGCCCCTGACCATGCTCTGTGGGCTGCCCTGGCTCCAGGATGGGAGAAATCCAGCATGCCTGGGAGGCAGTTGTGTTTCTGTCTCTAGGCTCATGCTTGTCAACCCAAACACCCAATGCAGGAGAATTCAAAAATTCTCTCTGATGGATTAAGAATGTCGTTCACGGTGTCTTCATTACCATTTCTTTCTCTGTGACTCAATACCCCACGTACACAAATTAGGGGAGGAAAAGTTTATTTTAGCTTATTTTTCAGAAAGTCCCAGTACATTCATGAGCAGCAGCAATAACAAAGGCACATGGCAAAGATGGAGGTGAAGGCTGCTCCTCCCAGCACAGCAAACAGGAAGCCAAGTTCCAGGAAGGAAGTAGTCTATATCCGCCCAGGTCCTGTCCTAATAATCCATCCCTTTTAGGTCCAGCCTCTGTGTTCTGCCCCTTCCAGGTTTAAGCCCCCACCACACCTGTACTCTATATCCACCACACACACGTAATCCATAAATCTAATCCACACGCCTGTAATCTATAATCTGCCACCCTCCTGTCTTCCACCACTCACCTATAATTCACCACAGGGCCATAATCCACACCTCCAGACCAGGCCCCGTCACTCAACAACATATGGTTCTATAAATAATCCGTAGTGTCCAAACGCATGAGGCCTTTGGGGAACATTCTAGATCAGACAGAGAGGTAGAGCACTGAGGTCACGTGACCACCAGTCCTTTTCAACTAATCCATTCCTATGCTTGGACAGTATGCGCCATTGTGCTACAATCATGATACATAATGCTCCAATGAAATTACAGGAAAATTTAAGAATACAAGGAGCACGCGTGATTACATATCCTAATACAATTCGCATCTCACACTATTTTTAGTTATTTATGTGCGTACATGTTTTTCATGTAGTTGAAAGTAGAATGGACACAGCAGTGTTTATAGATTTTACAACTTGATTACATGTCTAATTTCTACTAGGTCTTTATACTTGTTAGTGAAATTATTGTAAAATATGACTTTAATATACTACAATATACTTTATACTATTGCATAAATGATTTGCCTTTGAATTTTTACTACTATTAGCATCAAAGTATTAAGTAACTTGATAGGTACAGCATTTTCTTTCTTAAGAATTATTTTTTTCTATGATAAATTTCTTCAGAAGAGCTTATTAGCACTCAGGCTAGAATATAGATATGAGAAAACACAAATAATAGTATTAAAAATTCAAAGTAATAATATCAAATGCATAGGTGTATATATATCTCTATATGTTCTGTACTCTAATTCAAATGTTATAATTTTTATTTTTTAATTTAACGTTAAATGTCATAATTTTTAATTTCTTTTTAAATTTTTACTAGAAACCATCTTTTAACTTTTTAGAAGAATCATTTATGAAACAGGACATCTTAACAAAAGATGTGAAGCATAAACGAACTATCACCAAAACTTGAATGCCGACAGTTGATCTAGAATTTAAAAACAAATTTCATCTGAGCACAATGTGATATATTTTTAGGAAGCCGCATAACCTCTCTGGGTTCAATGCACCTATTTAAAACTAATCAGAAAATCTTTAAAATCTTTTTTGACTATTAGTATGCAATATTATGTTACAACACCAAGCAAACATGTGCAATATGTTATGTCTTACCACAATGAATGCCATTTTGCAATGTGTCCCCTCCACATGGCTACAAAAAAAGAAGATTAGGTAAGTGCTTTTGAAAGGACAAATCTAAGTAAGTATGTGCTCTTGGATTAAGTATTAAAAATGTAATTAGTTAGATTGTTTGTATAAATCAAGCCTGGCAAATTTCTTAAATAGATCTCAGATTAGAAACTAGCAACAGATGGCACCATACTTTGCAGAAAGCCAAGTTTCCGATAACCTTGAAACTTGGAAAGGTCCCCAAAAAAGAAAAATCGGATAGGCTCCTACAGAGGAGTGTCCTCAAGACAGATGAAGATAATGGGCTTGTGTCAAAAGGGAAAAAATGAGATCGCTGTTCCCCAGACTCAGGTCCCCCGAGAAAAGGACTACTTGTCATCAGGCGTGTGGCATAAATCTTCAGGTGAGTGGGAAGACAGGTGTGGGAAATGCGCAAGCAGGATGCACAGGTGATGGGGACCCAACACGCTCCCCCTCAGAAGGAGTGTGGCTGTGCAGCTGGCACGTTCCGGACAGTAGGATCTTGACACTTCTTACCAGGAACCAGTCACTCCAGACCAGGAAGTGAACGCAGAACAGAAGCTTAGCCAAAGATTCTCAAAGCGTGCTTATTGCAACATTAAGAAGAAGAGTACACGGCATGATAAATATTAAAGGCATATAATGGACACAGCTGTATTCCTTCTAAAAAGTCAGTCACGCTCTCAGTACCTCCTCAAGTTCCCCAGCCTTTCTGAGACGCATCTCCACTCAACAGATCCTTGAGACAGAGGTGGAAGACGAAAAGGCAAGTGTGCTGTTGTTGCTAAGACGTCGTTCAGTTCAGCTGGGCCTTTATTCATGAACTACTAAATCTAGATGTCAACTTCAGTGATTAAAGTTTTAAAGATGACTTGAAATCTACTTATTCCACAATAATATGTAATTTCTACCTTCACTTCCACGTGTTCACCTTATTTGTTTGTGCAACAATTTTTTTTTAAAGTCTCGCTCTGTAATCCAGGCTGATCCTGACCTCACTACACAGCAGGGTGGCTTTAAACTCACAGCAATCGTCCTGCCTCAGTCTCCCTAGTGCTACCACTACAGGCATGCGCCACCATGCCTTGCTCATGCTGTGCTGTGGATTCAAGCTCAAGGACTAGTGCTAGCTAGGCAAGTGCTCTAACCTCTGTGCTATTCTTTAGCTCAGTGCCACAAATTTTATGTGGCAATAGTCCCCAACCATTTGGCACCAGGGCCTATTTTCATGGAAGATCATTTTCCCATAGATGGTGATGGGGAGATAGATAATTTGTATATGATTTAAGCACATTGCATTTATTGTGTGCTCCTTTTAAAAATCAAATGCTGCTGCTGATCTGACATGGAGTGGAGCTCGGGCTGTAATGTGAGGGTTGGTGAGTGGTTGTAAATCCCAGAGAAGCTTCAGGAAGCCATTGTTCTGCTGCTGCTGTGTGGCTCAGTAATAGGACTCATCTGTGGCCCAGGAACTGGGTACCCCTCTGATACAGCACCTACACTGTGCTTAACAAACACACATGCATTCCTAGAAAGTTTCTGCACAAAAGATCTTCACAGATGCATTTGTCCTTAGGCAGCCTGAGGCTTCTTCACTTGAACATCGAGGACAAAGGGAGAGAAGAAGTTTAGTATTATTACAGAAGCACTCAAAGAGAAAGAAAGTTAATACTCAGTTTCTGAAATTCAAAAAGGAATTGTACATTAAGAAAGTATAATTGAAATCCAGGCCTTGTGGCGAGTGAGAATCTTGTCAAGGCCTCTTCTGGGGACCACGTGACCCACCCACAGCAGAGGCCTGTGAATTACATCCTAATACTTCATTCACATCATGGAATTCCTGCAACAGGAAAGGGAGTGAACAAGAAATCTTAAGGCCTTTTCAAGGCCTGAAGAATTCAGAAAAGAAAGGCAAAGGAAAGAGGGAACAGAGAAGGAAAGGCAAAGATGTACACTCCTGAAACTGAATACTGATCACCAGCGTAGATATTCCACACAACACTGTCCAGCCCAGCCTCGTTTCCAGCTCAATAGAAAATGCCATATACAACTGGGTCAGGAAATTAGAATCCACTGTAAATTATAAAAAGGCCCTAAAAACTGCAATAAAATGTGCGAGCTTCATTGAGCCAAATGGATTTCTGGAATCTACAGCAACCCCATTTATTCCACATCACTTTTCTCAAAAAATAGCAACTTCATCTCCTAAATGAATACCTGGTAGGCATGACTGAAAATATATTTGCCACATGTATTTATTTGCAGCATTTTGAAATTCCAGAAGAAAGGCTACATGCATCTGCTAAATTCTCCAGCGAGAAAACAATGTCTCTCTTTATTACTCAGAATTTGTCATCCTGTAAATCAGCATCAGGCCAAGTAAAATACGTAAAATCCAAGGATTGTATATCATTAAAAATGATGATGTATGATGGAGAAGAAATTTTAGGATTAGTGTTGAGGAGTGAATGTCCTACCACAATGTATCTAATCTTAAAAGTCTTTAAATGTAAGAACCTGAATAGAATTTTACGATTTATACCTGTTGTACAAAATTTCTGATAATTTATGAAAATTCAAAAAAAAGTTGAGTTAATTTGGAAGTTATCAGCTTTATAAGAAAGGTTTTTCAGTAAAAGGAGTGGTTCCTGCACAAGTTTTTCATGGCAGTTTGAGACGGATTAGGGAGAGAGTTTGCAGTGGGGTACTAGAATTTGATTCTGATGAACTCCACATCACATGACCTTGTCGGGGGCACTGGAACTACAAAGGAAACTGATACATTTTATTCACAATCAGAGACAGCGAACCCAACAGAGTTTCATTAAAGATAAAATTACTGACACTAATTTGCATACTTATGAAATGAGATACATAAGCACTGACAAATTATATAACAGCTAAGTCCCTGCAAAATGATTCCTGTGAACTGTTCAACCAACTGGTGCAGCTAGCAGCCAGAAAGATCTGACCCTTACAGTGAGATAACATGGCACTGACTAACATCGGAACCCACTACAGAGGAAACTTTAGAGGTTCCACACTAAATGTCAATAAGCATCTTCAAATTTGAACAACTCTAGGGATTACCACATCATTGACAGAAGAACATGCTATTCAGGAATGATGCCACTTATCGACAAGGGGCTCTGTCCCTTCCCTATGAGGCTGTCAGACAAAAATCTGAAGAAAGGAAACACGAAAACGCAGTGTTGTTGCATGGGACTTGGCCCACACAAAAGCTTGGCATTTTTGTCAATGGGACTGTAGTCTAGTCCCTTCTTTGTATCCATTTCCAAGACCACAAAACATGCCAAGGGTACAAATTACTGTCATTCTGTTTAGGCACAGCTAAAGGGCACATCCTGAATGATAATAATTCCAAGATGAACAGATGGCGTCTCACTGTGGATGAACACACATCAGTCACATCTCTGTTTCCAGCATCCTTTTTATCAGTGTTATTTTTACTGGCTTCAGAATTGAAAAGTTCCTTCTTGCTTAATAGAACTCTGAGAGTAGCTAATTAGTGAAGTGTACCTCAGTTAGTTCAGACTACCACAACAAAAATATCATAGACCGGGTGTCAAAAAAAAGATATTTCTTTCTCATAATTCTGGAAGCCGGGAAGATCAAGACACTAGCAGGTTCCGTTCTTGGTGAAAGCTTGATAACAGCCCTTCTCTTGGCTTGCTGATTGACCAGTTTCTTGCAATATCCCTTCATAGTGAGAGGGAAATTGCTTCCACTTCTTTTAGGGGCACAGTCTCAACACAAAACTTCACCATCATGACCTGTTCTGAGCCGATGCCTTCCAGAGGCTCCACCTCCAAATACCACCCTGTGAGGGTTAGGGCTGCATCACATGAATTTTGAAGTAACACAAGCATTCAATGCACTACAAAATGGTAGCTAAATTGACAAAAAACACCAGTTACCCATATTAAATGTTCCCATCATTACAGCTGTGAGACAAAGTTGAAAAAAAATAACATTTTGTTTTTTACTTGTTCTAAAAGCTAGCAATCATCACACCAAGACCTTTTAGTCCACCTCTCGATGGTTTCTATTTTTTCACCAATGAGTCAGACAAACTGAATGCTTTTTATCTGAGGGCGTCAGTGTCCCAGTGTCCTCTGATGCCAGTGACCTCATCCTGAGGAGGATACTCAGGCTCTTTGCCTCTACTATATAAAAAAAAAAGTTCCCGAACTCTCTCTCTGTGGAACAGATCTTACTAAATGTTAGTCAAAAGCAAGCCCTAACACTATTTGCATTCAGATTTTTCAGAAAAGTGATTTTTCTGCTACTGATGTTCTAATGTTGACTTGTATCTACAAGTGATTTCTCCTTACACTGCCATTCAAGCAAGATACATCATTCTGAATATTTGCCCATTTTGTCATCCCCTGTGATATATCACATTGCATTTTGTCATGTAATCTTCCTAAGTACACTGTGAGATGATTCCCATTGTTTCAATAAGAAACTGACGTGAGAAAAATGAAATTACCTGTTTAGTGATGCACAGCCGGCAGAAGACAGGTGAGATTTTATCACTCCATATTTTTTTTACTGTGGATCTGATATATATTCAACTTTGTCAGCTGGTCAACCCAAAAAACCCACACCAAAGCGCTAAGGCGGATTAAAATATATGGAGGGCCTGTGATACTGCACATGTTAACAGCCAAACAGGGCCCCATAAAACCTTAATGTGTATGCTGGGTGGGTTGGGGCAGGGTGGGCCCCCTTCAAAACTATAAATACTTTATGTCTCAGAAGTAAAATTTAATCCCTGCTTGGAACATGATTTTTATTTGTTTTTTTTTTTTAAATCACTCTGGATCAGCAATCTATCCTTCTATCTATATATTCATCCATCTATCTGTCTTTTATTTACAAAATGTCAAATCTTTATGAAATAAACTTTTGCCTGAGTACAATTTTAGTAGCCTTTCTTTTAAAGCTTAGGATTGTTAGTGTCTTAGTTACTTTTTTATTGCTGTGACTTAATACCCCACACCCACAATTTTAGGAAAAGGAAAGGCTGATTTTAGCTTACAGTTTCAGATGGTCACAGTCCATTCAGGGGCGACTGGCAGCAACTGAAGTACATGGCAGAGAGAGAGGTGGAGGCAGCTTCTCAGGACATCACACACAGGCAGGCAAGTGAGACTCATTGAGACTAGTCCAAGTCCCAGTCTTAGACTCTCCTGCATCCGGGTATCAAAGGTGTGGCCACTACATACCCTTAGTCTTAACTTACATGCCTTTAGTCTTAACTCACACGCCCCTAATCCCAACTGCAATCCACCCCTCCAGGCCAGACCCCAATCCACCTACATTACATGGCTCCATAGACAATCCATAACATTAAAATACATGAAACATTTGGGGGACACTCAGATCCTAACCACAACAGTTAGTTTCAGATGACAAATGCTGACCTGTAGCACATTTCAAGACACACTAGTACAGCCACTCAAGATGGGCTTTACACTTAAAACAATAATTTGGAAATTTTAAAAAATTATAAAATGCCTTTATTTGGAGATATAGAATTAGAGGATTACTTTCCCAGGAGATAAAAGACGCACTGGTTCTGGCTTCTTTGGTGTTCTGTGCGTGCATGGTCTGCTATCAGAGTGCAACTGTGAGCTCCTGTAACTACACTATTTCAGTGGAATTCAGGCAAAATGGCATCCTAAAAATGCCAAAAGATGGAAATGAACAGTCATAAAGGGGAGGAACCGGATAGAATCTATCTGAGAGCCTAATATTGGCATGGGTTTAGCCTTTCTAATCTCACTGTTCACAACCAGGAGAAAAATATTATGAAGAAATGCACAATTTTTGCTGTTGCAAGACTATACCAATACTTGTCTCAAAGACTGCAGGGGGATTCCATGGAAACTAGACACAGTGCACACGGTCTATGCTCAATAATTAGCACTTTCTGTTTAAAAGTCTCATTCTTCCGTTTAGCAAAGGAAATGGAGATTTGGGCAGGTTGAGTAGCTTCATTCCCTGTATAGTCCTCTCAAGGTAGAGTTAAGAGTCAGCTAATGTCTTCCTGGCTCAAAGCCAACGCCCAGGAAACTTCTGTAGTGTCAGTTCCTGAAAGCATCCCAATACTACTCCCTTCAAATCAATGGACATGAAAGAAACAATCAGGCACAGACCTACCTGCGATCCACTTAAAAGTAAAGGACTGCTCTCTGAATTGTCATGTGCTCTTCTGTGTGAAGATATGGCTCCATTACATATATATGTGAAGCTAAAAAATTTATACTTTCATTATAATTGTAACAAAGAATTTGCAGGTTGCTCTGGAAAAAAACAACAACAACATAGCCTTGATAAAAAAAAAAAAAAGGAATTACTTTTTCATCTGACGCTAGCCTCACATGACATGGCACGCTTTCTCGCAGGTCAATGCCAAATCTGGCTTCCTGATTGGAAAAGCATGAGTTGTGCAATCCATTCTTTGTGAAATTCCACCATCTCCCTTGACTGTTGGTCTCAATCACTGTCAATTCCTTGGTCCCTTCTCTTCACCAGGGCCACTCGCTTTCTCTCCTCCTCACATCCCCTGGAGTTTCATCTTACCACCACTTCCTCGGCCTCTGCTTTTGAAGGGCTCTAGGAAGCCACATGCTCGGTGACAACTTTACATTTAGCACAAACTCAGTTAATACCTCGTCTGTCTTTCTAGGCACCATTTGAGTTAGGGAGGCGAATCCTTCCTTGTGACCTTAACGAACTATAGGAAGTAAGACCTGTGCATGGAGACTAGTTATATTTCCACAAGCTCCCCACATTCAATTACTCAAAACCTATTACTGTAGGCCTAAGTATTGTCACTATGCCTGAGCATAGGGATCACTAGGGACCTGAATGGATCTACACATTTACCAATGTCCTTCTCCAGAAGACAAGCCGAAGGAAACATTCCACAGGAAAATGCCAGGAATCCCTACACTCACGTAAGCTTAGCATACATGGCTTGTAGCAGTCAATGAAGATTCCTGAATTAACTATGCAACAAATACGTTTATTTTAAAAGAATTACCCTCTCAAAGACAATTACCAATTTCATCTGGTTTTTCACTGCCAGTGTCTCAACTGTTTCAATTATATTTTCAAACTGTTATTTTCTTTTCTTTTTAGTGACATTAGTTGAAACCTCTGAAATAGGCCTCACATTTTAACAGGAGTGTTGGTAATGTGTCAAGTTCAGTATTATTTTAGGTCACAGGACAAGGACAAGCTGTTATCAACGGGCTCCGTGTAATTTCCTGTGTTGCTCAAACTTCTCCCAATAACTGACCTGATGTGACTTAAAATTGGCTAGGGCAAGCTGACAGGTTCACAACACCTGCTTTGAAAAATATAATTGTGCATCTCTCTTGTGAAATTTCATATGCTCAGATAATATGCCCAACCTGAATGATTTTACCTCATAAAGATGCAGTAACCAAACAGAAAATAGGTTATCCAAATCACTGGCAACACCTATAAGCAGTAAGACAAACTCAAGATTTATGAAGAAAATCTTACTGTTACAAAATTATGACATCAGGAATACTTCAGGAATTCCTTTATGCACCTTTAGAATGTTTTCTCACAAGGCTAATGTAATTTAGAAAACAGTAAAAAATTATATTTAATATCTACAGGACAGTCTTTTTCCTGTGTAAAGTTAAACCAAGTAGTATGTACTATGCGATATATGCTGTGTCTCTTATAGTCCCAGCAAGTATGCACTGACTGAATATATGAGGAGTGTGGAGCCACAGCAATTGTCATTAATGATTAAATTTACTATCACTTAAATATTGCACATAACATTCAAGGATCATTGTAACGTTTGAATGTTGCAAAAGATCTAGGCTTTTAAAACATGGAACTTGTGCTGCAAATTTTCACTATTCATCACAGAAATTACCCTTTATTCTCAAATAGTCTTCCATTCGTCTTCCACTTCCTAGTAAGCTATTCTTTCCGTTGTTCCCTCCTTTTTTTTTTTTTTTTTTTTTTTTTTTTTTGGTGCGGTGGATTGAATTCGTGATTCTCCTGCTTCAGCCTCCTGGATTTCCAGGACTGTGCCATCAGCCCTGGCTTCCAATATCTCTTGCCACTTTCTTAAGACTTATCTGCAGTCTGAAGTCACATTGCTTCCCTAAGAACACTTCTTCTAACAGGATAGGAACAACAGAGAAACATAGTATTTCTGCACGTAGCTACTGTTCCTAATTCCTGCTGTGGTGTTGGCCTCTACCTTGGTAAGCCTGCAACAGTGTTCACTTCATGTGTCCTTGAGCGTAGATGTCCAGGTTCACACTTTCTCCTTGAGGACTTTCCGGATGTCCTTCCACTGACCTCTGCTGTCATTTCCCAGCTGCTCTTCTGTGCATCACACAGTCCCTCCAGATGCTTTCATGACTTACTTTAATCAATTTGATTATGACGTGTCACCATGCAGTTTCTTCAGATTTCTTTGATTTTTCCTTCGGATTTTTGGAGCTTCTTGTAATGGTGAAATTAATTTTTATTAATTTTAAATGTCCACAGCCATTCTTTCTTCGCTTGAACTGTTCTACTCTTCTTCACAAACTCAATCACATACTAAGAGCATCATTCACAGGTGTTTACCAGCTACCCGGTACCTTATTTTTCCTTTAAAAATATTTTTGCTTCACTTTTTTTTAGTTTCATTTTAGTTCCTGTCTTTGAATTTAGCATTTCTTTCTTCTGCGATATGAATGGTGTTAACCTACACAGTATTTTTTTTCATCTCAGATGTTGTGCTGTTCATAGCAAGAAAGTCGACTTGAGTCGACTAACTAACTTCCAACTAATGTTAAAAGAGGGGAAAAATGGCTGAGAAGGTTCCAAGGTTAAAGAAAATATAACAGTTGAGATAGAAAAAATAATCTAATTCTTGATAGGATGAATAAAACTAATTCCATGGTAGGGAAACCATGAGGCCAGAGGTTATTGTCTATTGTAACATAATTACAATTTTATCTATTTCAGCCATGAAAAGAAGTCATTCAAAAAAATTCTGAAAGCTAGCTAAAATACTGTCTTAAGAAATTACCCAATGTCTTTATGTTTTTGACATTTGCAAAAGTATAATAAGCAATATATGTAACTGGACAAAAAGCATATAAAATAGGAATAAATATAAAATTCATAAAAAGCATAACAATTGATGAAGAGGATTATGGTGGAGTTCATCAGAACCTGAAATTCGTAGTACTTTCCACATTCAAGAATTTCAGTTATCTCTAAAGTTAGATTAGGCTGCATGGGACATACAATTTCTCAGTTAGGTTAAGCTTTCTTTCTTTCTTTTCCTTTTTTTTGAGAAAGAGGAGGCTTATGATATAAGAAAGATTATAAATTAAATAACTGAATTTACACTGAGGATTTCTCCTTTACCTGCATCCCTGTGTTCCTCCTTTTCCAAGTAGCCACCTAGGTAGCTAACACTTTGATTATCTTCATGACAATAAAGTCATTCCACTTGACGAAATACATGACAGCACTACACTTGGCCTCAAAATATGTTACAGCAATAAGATTAAAGTGACAAATGTGTCCTTTATAATTATAAATATTAATTTTAGAAGAAATTATACAAATACACTTTATCATGTTCTGCACATCAAGTCTTCTCTCCTCTCTAACCCAAATATCTTCACTGTGGATATTGTCATCAAACTTGCCAAAGCATGAGCTTGGGGTGTTCCTCAGTAGTTAGGCACAGCACAGCTGAGCGTGTGCAAGGCCCATGGTTTGGTTCCCACATAAAAGTAGGACAGATGAGGTGACAGATGCCTGTAATCCCAGCACTCGGGAAGCTAACGTAGGATGACTGCTGTGAGTTTGAGGCCAGTTTGGGCAGCGTAAGGAGTCTGTGACAAGCCTGGATGAGAATGAGACTTTGTCTCCAACAAAATAAAACAGAGAGGGTGAAAGAAAGAAAAAGAAGGACTGTGAAACGAAAATTGTTCTGTAGAAAGAGGGAAGGTGTAACACGGGAGCACATGTTTTGCGTAAAGTCAACACTCTCTTGGTCCAACAATTGACTCCTAGGACATCTTTGAGCCAGTTATGTTTTTCTCAGTGGATTCAACTGAGTGAATTTCCACTAAGGCTCTCTGTTAGGTTGGTGACACCCTGTCATGAACATTCTCTGTAGCCGTTTTCAAACCTCTAGTTCCTTCTATGGTGATGGCCCCACATGAAGCAGATTTTAATCCTGGGAGGTGAAATCTCAGATCTCACCCCATGAGTGGGAGGTGCAACCAGGCTCGACCATTCAGAAGATACCATCATTCAACACTGCGATTGGCTCAAGGACAGAAATATTCTCTTATTCAGTCTACCCAGAGACAGGGGACTCAACCCAGGTAAAACACTGGGTCCACCTGACAGGGTACTGAATGACAGGCATCTAAAGTTGCCATTAACAACCACGCAAAGCCTCCGTCCAACTGGGCCTACCCCAGAAGTGGCAGGATGAGACCGCACACAGACCCTGACAGACTTCATCCTGGAAGAATATTTCTCAAGTTTCCATATGTTTGTGAACACACTGGAAGGCTTGCTGACACCCAGAATGCTGAGCCCCAGACCAGGGTGTCTGATTCTGTCAGCCAGGAGTGGAGGCAGAATTCACACTTTCAATAAGTTTTCAGTCGCTGCTGATGGCTCAGCCACCACACCTTTCACACTTGCATTGATTTTTGTATTAGTTGGACTAAAAATAATAGTATTCTAACTGTGCATATCTAAAAGACACTTGTATCCAAAACAGCCACAATTACTCTACCATATTTAGTGCTTATATCATAAAATGTTAAATATGGCATCAATGTTACAGAACAGAAATGGTTTTCATAGTATTTAGGATTATTTCTACTTCATACAATATAGTATTTAAATTTAATCATATCTTATATCAAATATTTAAGGTCATGAAATAATAATTCTTAGAAATGTCCTTATAAAATTGGACTTTTCAATATTTTCATGAAAAATTTTATTATTGATGGATTTAAATTGAAGGAAGTTTTACATAACGATTTCAGTTAATATGATCGTCCTGTGGGCATAGTTGAAAACAACATCCTATTAACGAGCTACAACTATTGTTTTTAACATACAGTCTATAATTTCATTTCTCACTTGTCGCTTTCTACCCTGGCAAATTGGTTAAATTAAATCTAAAGGGTACAAGTACGTGAGTTATCTAAAAATTTAAAAATTACCTTAAATGTATTAGCTACTTTCCTGTCACTGGGACAATATACCTGGCTACCTCAACTTAAAGGAGGAGAGGTGGCCAATCATGCACAGTGGCCAGGAAGGAGAGAGAGGGGAAGAAGCGGAAGCAAGAACAAACCGTTCCAGCCCGCATTCCCAGTGACCTCATTCCAACCAGGCCCAAGCTGCTACTAGTATATCCAGCTATTGAACTCTTCAGTGGATGGATCCTCTGATGAGGATAGCACCCTCAAGATGCAGGAGCCCTGCGTTTGAACACATGAGACTTTTGGGGAACATTTTCTACCAAAACTGTAACATTAAATAACTGGGGAGTACATCTGGAATTTGATCATAATGAGATCCAGGAGGATCTAGGATAGAGTGGGGGGAAGGAGCTGTGGAACTTGCAGTATTTGAAAACTACGGTAACCGTGACAGTTTGCACATACCAAATTACAGCCTCTTCTCCACCTCCCCAACTGGGGCCTGTCAACTCCCAGTCACTCAATCAGGCCATATCAATTCAAACTCACCACATCCCCTATAGCTACAAATGCAATGGTTCCCATAGTAGTTGGTAGAGAAATAGTTGTTGATTCAGGAAATGATAAATATACACATAAAATATAAATATGCACAACTCTTATTTTCTAGCTATTTATAAATCCTTTCTCTGTGTATATAAAAAAGCCATCAATTTTCAGAGTTTCAGCTTTAAAAGGTTGCTTTTATAAGGATAACTGAGGCCTGGAGGAATGGCTCAGCCATTAAAACATTTGCCTAACAAATGTGATGTCAAACACTAAGTACCAGAGTTTGATTCCCCAGCACCATGTAAGCCTGGTGTAGAGGCACACACCTGCAATCCCAGCACTTGGGAGCCTGAGGCAGGAGGATTGCTACGAGTCCAAGACCAGCCTGGGCTGCACAGTGAGTTCAGGACCAGCCTGAGCTACAGAGCAAGACCCTGTTTCAAAAAAAAAAATAGATAGATAGATAGATAGATATACATACATATATATATATATATATATATATATATATATATATATATATATCTTCAGTTATCCATATGTGTATATATATATGGATAACTGAAGTAATAACTACATGTTTTGTCAAAAAATGTATGCAATCAAGCTGTGCTTTTAATTTCAAAATCAAACTGTATGGAAAAATGAACCTTTAAAGGACCGCATTAGAAAGAATCAACTGCAGCATCACCTAGACACCAACTAGCTTACAACCGCTGACTGAACGTGGCCGCAGGACAGGGAGCCCAGATTAGCTGTTCATATCTTCCTTCCCTCTTGAACGATATACAGTCTATTTTTTTAAACCTGAAAAAACAACAGTCTGAAAAATACTAAATATGTTGACTGATTCCAATGCTCATTTGAAGCTGTCAGAAGAAATTCTGAAAATAGCTTACACAACTAGACATATCATGCTTCATAAAATATTCTTTAAATGTACAAAAAGTGTGAGAATGAAAGAGGTAACTTAACGAGTTAAGAGGCTTACTGCATGTAAAACTAGAAAACAGGTGATGATTGAACTATGTCATGATCATTCAGTGCTTTGACTTCCACTTAACTGCTGTGCCTGGTGGGATTTGGAACACGCATTTGCACTAGGACCAGTAAAAAGGTTTATAATGAACAGTTGGGTAAAATGACCAGTATGTTTAAGTCCTTTGACTAAGGGCATTAAGGCTATATTTAGAGAACTACTTTTTTGAAGTTTTTTTATTACCTCTGGTTGTAATGTTGCTTTTGAAATCTTATTGACACATGTGCATGTGTGTGTGTGTGTGCGCACGTGTGTGTGTGTGTGTTACTAAATATTGAATACAGTGCCTTCACACTGAACTACATTCCCAGCCCATTTTTATATCTGATTTTGAGGCAGGGATTCACCAAGTCTCTTAGTTGCTCAGGCTGGGCTCAAATTTGCAATCCTCCTGCCTCATCCTCCCAAAGTGCAGGGATCATAGATCTGAGACACTGGGTGGGCCCAGCTTTGACATTTTACATAGATCCTTACAATACCAATATAATTTACTATCTCATTCTTCTATACTTGAAATGAAACATATTTGCTTCCAAATTAAATTTGCACATCATGCAGATATTTAAATCACATCAACTCTTTCACTAAGTTTTCCCCCATCTACACTAAATCCTGTGGCTGACAGAAATACTACTTGTGCCATGCTGTTACCCTGCAGAGCACAGAGATCTGTGTGGCCCCGTGACTCCTCGGGCCCACTGACTTACAGACACCAAGTGCAAGGTACGGGTGCTGACTCAGAGCCTTGAGAGACCCCCAAGAGCTCCTGCCCTCCCCAGTGCCCCCAACATCTGCCACGGCAGATGTTAGCCCCAGCAGCACAAGCACAGCATGCTGCAGATGCGGCACAGCCAGCAGATGGGACCTGGCTGGGCAGGGACTGAACCGCACACCCACGAGGGGACATGAATATTTGCATTGTTTTTTTTCATAGGCCACTGAATTTTGGGGGTGATTTGTAATACAGAATTTTTACAATAATAATAAGGCCAACAAAGAATATTATGGACAACAAGATAGTATTTCTGCCCTTGAAAAGTATATAATTGGAGCGATAAGGGAATGGCTTCATTATAATAACACTGACAACAATAATAATAGCAGCTGTGACTGCGCACTTACTGCAATCCAGGTTTTGTTTTGTTTTGTTTTGTTTTCTGAGTCATTATATTCACATTAACACCATAGGAGGGGACAGAGATGCAAAGAAGTTAGTGAACTTTCCCAAGCCACACAAGTTACAGAGTCTGGGGTCACGTTTGAACACAGGCAGTTCTCCCTCAAGCACCACCCTACTCTTCCTCTACTGCATTCACATGTGAAAAGAGGACTCAGTTACTGTAGACTAGTGCTGCATGTTACAACTCCAGCTTGCAGGAAAGAAATTGATTATTTCTGGTGCATGGGCTACCTGGTGGCACTGTGTCAAAGTAAGTTGGCAGCAGGGGGACAAATTACAAAGTTTTGATGTTAGATAATACGTGGCCTTCAATACCTCATTTATTCCTTGCTGGGCTTGTACTTTTGTTTTTAGAGCAGGATGACTTACCTGACCGTAGGTTTACTTTGAGAGTTTAACACCAAGCTAGAGGCAAATAACAAATTGTAAGTGAATGTCCACTGTATTACCATTACCTTGTGTCACACAGGCAAGTTTTATGAGAACACTATTGTCATTAGATTTTAAAAGCAGATAACATTTTCTTTCCAGAAAAGGAATTTGTTTTCTAGACATGTACTCTCTTCCAAACACACACTCTTACAAACACGCATGTGCGCATGCATGTGTACATGTGTACATATATCTCTATCAATTGTTCTGTGAACTGATGGTCCTTCTGTTCGGCTGCCTTCCCGCCACTTCCACACAGAGGGCAGCAGAGACAATTTCAGTTTTGACTTCTATCCATCTAGGAGGCAAATGCTGAGATGCACAGAAAGAGTATTTTATTATGTGTTAGTAGGCTGTGAGCAGACAGGAAGTTAGGAACAAAAACTAAGTCAACATTATAGGCTAGAGACACTTATGTTACAGAACCATGGAGCCACTGACCATTCAGTACAACTTATCCTTAGTATCTGCAAGGGATCAGCTCCAGAAAACCCACGGATACAAAAATCTCCAGTTGGAAATGCAAGTCTATTATATCAAGTGGCATAGTATTTGCACATAACCTATGCTCATCCTCTCAAATGCTTTAAATCATATCTAGATTGGTTATAATATAAACTAATACAATACACTGTAAATACTATGTAAATAGCACTTTTACTATTTTATTTCAGTAATAAAGACCAAATTGTCTGTATATATTCAGTACTGACACAATTCTTCCTGCACATTTTTGATGCACATGTGGTTAAATTCACAGATGTCATTTCAATAAACAGCAAATGTTTACATTTTAAAAAGTTATTACAGTAAAAAGCATATTGACATTAATCCCCCTCAGGTGTTCCCTTTTTCTTCAAACCCACTTTGTCCAACATCGTCCTTGCCACTTTCCAAAGCAGTTCTAGAAGTCCTCTTTTGTCAGGGGTATGGTTTTTTAAAATACAGTGAATGCTACTGTCGAGTTTCATTCAACAAAAAGGCAAGCTCGTAAAAACATTACAGTGTGTCTTCAACTACTGTACTCATCAGATCTTGCATCATGAGACTTCTGGCTCTTCCCAAAAGTTGGAATGGCCATGAAAGGTGGACATTTTGAATCAAATAAGGACATGAAGGCAGCTACAATAATGCAACTGAAAACATTCATGAAAGATGCCTGTCAGAACTGCTTCAGAAAGTAGAGGGAAGAATGGGGAAAGTATGTTTGAGGCAAGAGAGTATTCTGAGGTGGAATAGTAGCAGTGGGTCTTTTCACATAATACTAATTTTTGAAATTTAAATATTTGCCATAGTTTTGATCACATCACTTATGAAAGCAAGAATTCTTAAAATCCTTAAGGATAGGAAAGCTTCTGAAATCAGCTGATGGTGGCAGGATTTCTCTCTTTAATTGTCTACTACAGAGAAAATCCTTTCCTCCTTTGCTGACCCGGCAGTCCGGTTCAGCTGCTGCTGCCTTCCAATGGCTTGTTTCCCACCACCAAGGCTTGATCTGACCCTAAGACATTCCTGTCCCTTTCAGGACAGCCTTTTAGGATGTTCAATAAATGCTGAATTTAACCCAACTGAGGTTTAGGAAGAAAACTATTTTTTATCTGAAAATCTACATTTCCCATACCAGCAGAATATTAGAAGACAAAATGAAGAGAATATCAGGACTTCAGGGCAGGCTGCTGAGTGACAGACACAAAATGTCCCTCAAAGGCATCTCACTACGACCCTGGTCCCACCCCCATCTCCAAGGCACACAGACTGCATTCTGACAATGCAATCGAACCTGTTCTGTTTTCCAGAGACTCTTCTCTGCATTTCCCTTGGCTCACAAGTATTCATCTCGGAAAGGCTACACATATATTAAGAGCCACCTAACTTGAATTTGTAGAGTTCGTTTTATGAATATTTTACTTTTAGAAGTGGAAAAGAGAATCTCTAATGTAACTTATTCATAAAAGCCAAAGTGTATAATACACAAAATAAGGAATGTTAGTGTCAAGAAAAGGACAAATAATGAAGATTTCGCTCCTCTGCCTACATTTTCTCTCACTTTATAGACAAGGAAAATTACAAGTTCTGGAGAAGTTTCTTCATTGCCGAATCTGGAGGCTCAATCTTATTTGGATGATAAGCTGAAACTCGATAGCAAATGCAACGCCTAAGAACTCCACTTACAGCTAAGGGAAATGTTCTTTTGTGGTATGACAAGTAATTTGTCCCAGTAATTTCTGTTACTTTGACTCCTTTGAACATCAAATGCAGAAGGGAATCTTCTAGTGTTCTCCCTGTATATACACTTTTATGTAAACTCTGACATTACATAGAAGTGAGATTGAAATCTGCTTTCCAAGAAAGACATTGACAGAACATATATATTTAAGTGTAAAAATAAGGTCCTTGAAAATTGTCCTCATTTTAGTTCTGTAAAATTCACAAAATCGTTTTGCCTGCAGTTTTAGAACAATTTTAATATTCTGATTGAAGATAGCCTTCCATTAATTTCAGAAAGGGCAAATTTTTTCTCATCATTACTTAGTATGATAGATGGAGATTAATTCTTTTTTACTACCTAAAAGTTATTGCAAAGATTAAACAAATGTATTTGTGTGAAAATATTTTGCAGCAAAATATATGAAAACGTAAGTTAATATTCTCCCATTATTCTGATACTATTCTATTACTAATGCAGCACTAGATTCAAGGCTCAACTCCAACAAGGCAGGAAAATAGATCTCTACTTACTACACCAAATATTTTCTTTCTTGAAACAAGACAACTCTTGGAGCATATACAATACTGACCAAGAAAATAAAAGTCTGTAACATGTCTTTTGTATTTTGGAAAGGAAAAAGCTTTAGTAGCCAAGTCATTTTAAGAAAAAAATGACTGGTTTTGTCTAATTGTTTTGCACAGCAGAAAATGCTAGCTTTGAAAAAGCAGTAAGGATCAATTAGGAAGTAGATTTACCATGTTTTGATTTTCTGATCTTGGTTTTTTACTCTTCCTATTGACGAGTACAAAAATGTACAATAAGTGCCTCGCCATAGAGAAGGTCTTAAGAAGTGCCCCCAACTCACTGATTTCTTTAAAGAAGATTTAGCGTGCCTCTCCCTAGAAAATTTCTTGATAAAATAATGGAACAGAAAATGTGGGTGGAAACTTGTTCACTTGAAATAATTCAACATTCAAAACAGTAACTAGGTACAAGCAATGACAACGACAGGGCTCTTGGCAGCAAAGCTTATCTTATCACACAAGGTAAGACTGAGGCAGTGCAAGGTGCAGCCAGTGAGTACCTGTACAAAGGGCTCAATTCCCTTTTCCCTTTGTAAAGCCATCCTTCTTCTACCCAGGCTTAAGTAGATGATTTAGAGCAGATAGAAGAATGAGTTCAATTACGAAATGTAGTTTCTTACTTTCCAGGAGATGTGAATCTGGAAAAGACAACACACTCGCTGGCTGTTTATCATTATCACTTGAAGACTTACTGGAGAGTAGCTCCAGATGTACCTGTGTCGGAGCCTGAAAACACCCTGGTAAATCCCACTGGTCCCCTCAGTCCAAGCAGTACTACATCCTTCACCTTCTCAGATGTGGTTCCTGCCTCTGAATCCCAGACCAGGTGTCAGGTTGAATTTCTTGAAAAACAAAATCTTCAGATTCCCCAGTTCCCCTGATGTTAAGGTTTCCCTTGTGAAGATCAGTGATGTATGAAGACACTCTTAGTAATACTTCTGGACGGCTGGGGACTCCTTCACGTGTGTCTTGGAAACCAGCTTACCTTAGTGGAAATAGCTACACATATATGCAAAGTCATGGTGCTGGAGGGCTGTGTGCATTTATGCATACAACTATTTCCTCTTGGATGTATAATTGCAAACCTAAGTGTGAAATATAGAATTCTCACCTGTCAAAACCCACACAAAATAAAGTGAAAATCACCGGAATCGACAGTAGTGATACAAGTTAGACGTGTATGTCACAGAACATTCTATAACTTTCAATATCATTTTTATAAATATCTTTAAATTAGGATGGAAGCTATGAAAGATTCTAAATTCTAAAAAAGAGAAAGAGAGGAAGATTTGCAGGTGTATGTGTTTGTTCCCATGTACATATGAATACATGGAACAGGTATTCATAAGAGCATATGGAAATACAGATGTATACAACCTAAAATTATATTAACTAACCCCAGGGACACTGGTTAAGAAGACTAGAAGAAGTCAACATCCACACATTTACCTTACTTGGATTGACTTACACGAGCCTGAGCATTAAAGAACATATTTGGTTTCTAAAAAACAAGAACAACTTAGACAGCACAGAGACTGTTATTCCGTTCAGTGGGTGCGAAATAAAAATAGGAGGGGACACTTCTGTGGGCTGCGACTTCCAGCACACACCTCTAAGTGCAGGCAGCTCATTGCCTGAGCGGTCCCCAGGGAACCAAGCAGGAAAGATTTTTTACACTCAGACAAAAACTAAAAATGTATTTCTCACTCGTGGAGAACTGAACTAAGAAATTCAAACATGGAGCCTTCTCCAAAGACATGCCAGAACAGTACTTTGACTTCAAAGGTCTGATCTTTGCAGCGACTTATAATTTGTTCCCTGCATGAAATGCAGCCCCACTCTATTCAGTACTTTACTTTTTAATGTTATAGATAAAATTTTTTGCATTGACTCATATACAAGATAATGTTTTGAAGCATATAAGAATAGTTAAATCTAGCAAGTTAACATGGGAATTACCTTCTATAGCTACCTTTTTTCTAGTGAGAACACAAAATTCACACATATCTGCCTGTTTTGTTTAACTTTCTACAGAAAATGTACATTGTATTTTCAAAATCTTTGAATATTTAGATTAATTTGAAGTTTGTGATACTGAAATAAATACAAGGTTTAGATGTTCTCTGAGAACTTAATTCTGGTAACCAGATGTTTTTAGAAATCATGACATTATCTCAGAAAAATAATGTCTTTGTAAAAAAAAATGTTGGTCAAAAATACACATGCTAAAAACACAGACAGGGCCAAGAGACGCATGACCATCCCTGGTCAGTTACTTACTAGCAAACACTACTGAAGCCCAGCAGTATTCCCGCTTGCTTTAGAATAATCTCCTTACAGACCGTAAGTGTAACACCCTGCTAACAGCTGCCACAGAGAACGTGGCTAGTGTACTACACACGTCATGTGAGTTTTTTGGAAGTTCTGCAATAGTCCTCTGGAGCATTAAATGTGCCTCATTTTAGTGATAAGAAAACTGATACAATAGAATTTTTCCAATATAAAAGAGTTCCAGGAGCAGGCAGACTAGTGTGGAACCCAGTTCCCTTGGTCTTACGAGGCCAAATCAAACTTGACCACTCAACATATTCTATTTCTTCTTCTATTTTAACAGATGACCATTTTCATAAAATTATCATTACACATAGGGCTAGAGATGGCTGCTATATTAGTCAACTTTCCTATTTCTGGGGCAAAATACCTTCCCCCATAAATTAAAGGAGGAAAGGTTTAATTTAGCTCAGGTTTCAGAGGTCTCAGTGCATGGCTGGCTGCAAGGCAGACACATCCTGAAAGACGGCCGTGGCACAGCAAAGATACTTGGTTCACAGTGGCTGTGAAGCCAAGCAGAGCAACAGCGCCAGAGAGGAGGAAGTGAGCGTCAGGCATTATAGCCAGGGTCGCAGCTCAGTGGTGCTTCAAATACTTCCAAAAGGACGATTTACTAATCCCATGGGTGGCTCCCAAGCCACGGAAGTGATACAAGTAAGCTTACCATCGCTGCCACCAAGAACAGAAAATCCAAAATGATAGAGGCTTGAATAAGAGACAGCTTCATGACTCACATGTGCAAAAGCAACCCTGACTCAGGCAGCCCTGGTGTGGCAACACCAGAGCTTCCAGCAAGCCAGATTCCTGTCTTGTGACTAATTCGTCTTCATGTGTGGCCGCCACATTCATCCCAAGGGATTTTGGAACCACAGGCACCTTCTAGGCATAAAGAAAGATGGACAGCAGAACAAACACCTCAGAACCTCATCTCCCTGCAAGTCCACTCCAGGCCTCTCCGTATGCATCCTCCACGAAGACAGAAGATGCATTTGGCATACGTAAGCATGATTATTCCAGTGCCCCCGCAGCCATTCACGTGTGTTTAGCACTATTATCTTACTTTTTTTTTACTATTATTATCCCTTTTCTTTGAAGGTAAGAAAGCGGCAGTTGTAACCATCTGAGTAACACACCGTCATTCTACAGCTGGCAGGTGATATTGTCAGATGTTGAACTCTGGCAACCACTGGGCAGTAAGTGCCTCTTCAGGGCTATACCACAAGGCTGTGATCTGTATCAGGACAGCATGGGAGAGCCTCGGGCCAGCAAAATGAGAGCATGGTGATGCCCTTCATAAAGAAGGGAAGACCCAGCACCTGCAGCCTACAAAGAACCTAAGAATACACGGGTGTTGACAGAGGTGAGACCTCTCCCTTGCCATTCACATGTGTGACATCTTCCCGTGCTTTAGGGGAAGATGACTTCACCAAGAAGAATTTGAGCCCCCAGATTTAACCCATCCTTTCATTTCCAGAACCTGAAAATAAATTACCTTACATAGCCAAAATTTAAGGTGACATAGACTATTCTGAATTAATTAGACAGGTCATCTGATCAGATAACATGTGACCATGAAAGTGAACAAATTCTCCAGGCTGTGGAGAGAACCAGTTGTAGCAATGGAAGAGACTCAGAGAAGATGGCAGCAGGAGGAGAATGGACCACACTGGTAGAAGTTCTGAGATGCGGGGAGGGGCCAGCGTGAGGAATAGAGAGAGGGCCTCTGGAAGACAAGGCTGACCAACTGAAAGCCAGAAGGGAAGAAAGAACTTTGGCCATATAGTTCCCTGGAACTAAATTCTCTCCGCACCAAATGGCCAGAGAAGAGACTCTCTCCTGGAGCCTGCAGAAAGGAGCTGAGCCTGACCACACCATAGACCTTGCAGACCCAGGTCCAGCTTCAGATCTGCCTAATTATAAGAGCATGCTCTGTGCTTTTAATCCACAAGCTTTGTGTTAATCTGTGACAGCAGCAACAGAACACAAATTCAAGGGCAGAATATGGAAGATAAGAGAATAGCTTGTGTTTCTAGCTCCTCAGGGAGAGAATTGCCCAGAAAACTGACATAGAGGCTCTCTGTTCCTCCACACTGCTCACTGACCTCTAAGCTAGTAGCACTGTGGATCACAGAAGTAGACGTAACAAACTGTGTCTGTCTGAGGCCTCTGATGCTCAGCAGGCTGAGGGGTCGGGATGGGCAGAGGATTATACCAAGAGACACAGGATGTCCATTTTAGCACTATATCTCAAAATATACTGGGGGTTCTTAAGAATTCTGTAACAAAGACACACGCTCTGCAAATTTGAAATATGCATGAAAATAACTGAATTTTTCACCTTTATACTATTTTATCTGGGCAATCTAATACAAGTGTACTCTCCTGAAAGTCAAGGGCATGTACAATAAGACCAAGGTACTTGGGCTCTATGGCAGTGCTAAAGAATAGAGGCTATACGGCCAATAAAACTGAAAAAAAAAAAAAACTGGTGCGCAGCAATGGCGATTTATTTAAGGATGAAAACCCTTAACTTTTGGAGTCAGATGAGAGGCATTTATCATAAAGGGATGAATCTAAGGAAGTAGAGCCCCGAGAGAGGTTCACACAAATTGGGTGAGCTAGTGATAAGGAACTCTGGAATTATCTTCTCCCAAACCACAGGGGCTCCAAGACCAACACACACACACACACACACACACACGGTAGCAATGTGGAATCCTGTTTCTCTGGTCAGTATCGTCATCTTCTGGAGTAGAGGGGTAAGGAGCCCCCAGAGCTCTCACGTGGCTCAGGGACGATGGGGAGGGGGACTTCTACCAAGAGTGTGTTGTTGTGTGAGCTGTACAGAGGCAAAGGAGTGAGCAAGCAAAACCAGGATAAGACTTGAAAGGAAAAGAAGGAATGAAATAATGACTAAGAAAGAAAAAAACCGAAGAATGACTCCACAACGCAGGCTTGGAAGGAAGCTATTCAACAATTTAAAGAAAAAGAAAAGGCAGCCGTGGAGAAAAAGCAGGTTGAATGGTTCTGACACAGTCTGCAAAGCACCAGGAAGTCCAGTGCTTAAAGTAATGCTGCATGCTTGCCAAACCAGCCACTTAACAGTGTAGGAAGTCACGAGCTGGAGGAGTAATTCAGCTGTAAGGCACTTGCCTAGCAAGCTCAAGGCCCTGAGTTCAATTCCCCAGCACCATATAAGCTGGGTGTGGTGGTGCATGCCCGCAATTCCAGCACTCTGGAGGCTAAGGCAAGAGGATTGGCTGAGTTTGAGGCCAGCCTGGGCTCCACAGTGAGTCCAAGACCAGCCTGCACTACAGGGTGAGACTTGACCTTGTCTCAAAAAAGGAAGTCAGAAATAACTGCAAAAAGGAAAATAACTTCTACTTATATAATTTCAAATATTTTCATTATTTTATAATTTTTGTTTTATACATTATAGTTCAATGTGATACGAATATTTTAAACATAGTCTGAATGAGTGTGGAATTACATGAATCAGAAATATAATCATACACAAATATAGAAAGTAGTCTCAATATCATGAGTAAGGTTCTTTGTATCCATAACAATGTTTTTCAAAAGAAAAAAAAACTTTAAATTTCAAGAGATCAGCTGGCTGGCTGGAGTTTAACCATACAAATGAATTAAGCCAGGTTAACAATTTAGACAAGATTTCCTTCAGTCAATAAAGTACAGAATCATATTCAACTAGCAATAATTCATCATTTTATAGCAATTTCGGGGTTTTTTTAATGTGTGTTCTTTGATGAGGACTTTATTCACTGTTTACAAGTTTTCTAGCTCTTTCTCCTGGACATCATTCCATCTACTCCATCCGGGTCAGGCCTGTCACCCAGAACTACACACTTGACATCATCTTTAATTTATCATCTCCTCATCCTTGGACATTAAGTCATTTGGATTCCTCTTCTAAACTGTTTAAAGGATGCCCGACTCCGCCCTAATTCTATCCTACTCTATGTCTTCGGGACTATAAATATACAAACATACACCTAAACCAGTTCCTCCCTTCGAGTATCTACTCCAGACTGCCATGACCTCAGGTACTATGTGACTTCTAAGTAGAGCAAAGGCTGCCACACTCCTACTTGAGACCTCAATAGCACCTGTACACTGATAAAGCAAACACAAACGTGCCATGGGTGGGAGCACACACCTGTAATCCCAACACTTTGAAAGGCTGAAGCAGGAGGATCAAAAGGTACAGCAAAGCTTGGACAACTGTGACATTTTTAGGAAGAACATACATACACACCACACACACAGAGGCACACACACACTTATATAAACTATTATAAATATATACTTTATAAAAATTATAAATGTAAATGTTAGAGATTAGTTAAATATATAAACATATTAGTTAAATATATTATATAGATAAATATATTATATAAGTATATATTTTATAATAGATGTCTATTATTTATATTTTATAACATCATAAAATATGAAATATATATATATATATATATATATATATATATATATATATTTGTACACATATGGGCTAGGAATGGAGCTCCATATGAAGGCCCTGGGTCCAATCCCCAGTACTAAATAAATATATATACAAAAAAACAAACAGCATTCAAGTTCAGAGCTCTATACATTATGTTCAACTGTGACTCTCAACAATCTACTACATCCCTCACAGAGCTAAGACTCAGCGAAGCCAACCAAGTGTCCTTCGCTACCAAACACATCTCCATGTTTTCTGCTCTGAAATCTTCACTTGGCTTTTTCATTACTCGAAAATCCAACAGTGTGTGGGGGGCAGGGAGCGGTTAGAGGGTTATTCAAAACGTCCCTATCTTTAAAGACAATGTAAATGCTACCTTTGTCTTAAGAATGTATAACCACAATATTCAATTCTTCAATAAATACAGTCCTCACAGAAATTTGTAAGCATTTTATCTTGCTCCACATTGCAGGTATTGGGTCCTTCTCCCCTCCTCTCTACTCAGCGATGGGCAGCCTTACAGACTTATCTTTCCAATCCCTTCCACAGAAAACACAGAGCCCTCTGAAAAAGTGCTTGCTAAATTGAACTGAATTACCTGTTCCCAATTACTAAAACTGAACTCTCTCAAGGGACAGATTTCAAAAGCAATCTAAAAGATATTTTAGAAGTCAACATTTCAAGAGTAACCATAACTGATCATCACCCAGGTCTGTGTTGGAAATAGCAGCCAAAAGTTTGTTTTCATGCGCTCAAATATGATGCAGGCTTGAAAGACACAATTCACCAAATCAGTTTATCCCTCAGCAGAGCATCTTATTCTCAGACACATCACGGGCCAGAAATTTATTCCATGAGAGTCTGAGGAAGATTCATGTACAAGGGCATGACAGAGTAGAACAGAATCATTTCCCAGTAGCTCAAACCAAAATGCGTGTGTTTCTTATGATTCACAGTACAAGAATCCCAGTGGACTGCACTTTCTGTACTTTAAAAAGTACAGTGTATCTACTACAGCTGCTTGGTGGCCAGGCCAAAACGGCTATCCTTGCTTAACCTTTGGTCCTCAAATCAATAACAGACCCAGACAATACAGGAAAAAAAGCTAAATTCCTCTCAGGATATCAAATGCTCCACAACCAAAAAGTCCAGCTCTCTATCCTGCTATTTGTTCATCCTTCCACTAATCCACACGTCCCAACCCCCTTTTGTGCATCACTATAATGGCACATGGTACATACATGCACCCACTCACATGTGTTGACCTTGTGTCAGATACTATTGCATATTTTCACACATCAAACCTTCCAAAAATTCCACTACGATAGTACTGTTGATATTCCCATTATGCAGATGAAGAAGTCAAGGCTCCAGATTCTTAAACAACTGCCCAGATTCTCATAAGCAGTAGACCCAGTATCTGAGTCCTATAGATTTACTAGCAGACCAGGCTTTTGGTTTTCTTCTTGAAGGTTGAGGAGATCCTTATGAGGAGGCCTTATGAAGTTTATCACAGAGGCAAAGGTCCAGGTGCACGTACAAAAAATAATCTGTTATATTGCCATACCAGTTTTGAAACTGGACCTCTTTCTGAAAAGTGGAACTAAGAAACTAAATCTGTAGCACAGGAAAACCCACCCTGCTTGCAAGGGGACCTGTGTGCTATGTAAAGATCTCTTCCGGGCGTGGCAAAGGTGGCCAGAGCATTCGCAGGGGCAGATTCTTCAAAAGATTCGGTCCAAAAGCCGCCAAGGGCATCAGTTGGTGAGATGAGAAGAGCAAAGGAATGCAATGATTCCACGCAACCTTGAGCTACAGAGGAGCATTTTGCCTTCTATAGAAATGCTCGTAACCAAACAAAACTGTGCATGACTCAGCACTGCGCTTCAAATGAGGACGGAAGGAATGGAGTAACTAAGATGCTACAAGTGAACTACAAATCCCTCTCCCTGGGAGGGGGAGATCCACTAACCCCCCAGCCTTCTGCAGAGTTCCACTGAAAGGACCCCAGGTCCTCTGCAGAAAAGCTTTTCAAACGGCACTCAATGGCTTTACCAGCTGAAGGCTAGATCTTGCTTCCTTTCCTAATGAAAGACAATCAAAAAAGAGCCATGAAAATTTTGTTTAAAACTCATCATCTGAAGGTGTCCTTGCCAGAGGCAATAAAAACCGGAGCAGCTGAGTTAACAGTTGAGTCTGGAATGAAAGAGTCAATGATACTGAGCCTCCATTCCGAAGGACTCCCCTTAATAATTCTCAGGCTGCACAGCTGATGAAGTTAAAATAACAAATTACAGCATACAATGTTTTTAAAGGGTTGAGCCGCAGGCTTCAAGGGGTAAACAAATCACGCAGATGCACCTGTGACCCTCCGGGTTATTTCGAGAACTTTTTTTTTCCACTGTTAAACAGCCTGCATGTTAAGAACCCTCAAGAGCTGCTCGTGGACCCAGGTGCCAAGGAGAAAACATTTTTCTGTAAACCCAGTTTTGATCTCTGTGTTACTGTTGGCCATCTTAGACCTCGCTCCGTGGAGGGTAAAATAAATTATGATTTTCCCCACTCATTTGCCAAACCCCACTTGGAATTCATTGCGTCGTCATTTTACCGATGGAGTCTCTGTGCCATTTGCAAGGAACGGAGGCTGTGGGTCACGAGCACGGGATTCAGGTGCATCAACTTGATAACGTGATTGAGAGTTTCTTACCAAGAAATTGTTTTGACCCTTTCCAATACCAGAACCCGAATCACTTCTTTAAAACGTGCAAGAGAAATGAATATATTTTCATTCTGCCCATACAAAACACCAAGCAGCTCCAAAATTCAGTTACAACAGTACAAGAACAACTGCTTCTAAGTGAAAGGTGCGCCTGTTTATTTTTGCCGCTGTTAAATCTTTGTGATAGTCACCCCTGCCTGTGAATCACAAAGAAGGCCACAGAGGATTCAAAGGCAAAATCGCCTCCCCTGCAATTGAGGAAAACCGTACCCCTGGTGTTTCTGAGGTGAACATAAAACACAGCCCTACACTTCAAATGTTAGGATTAGTATTTTCTGTAAGGGTAAGGGAGTTAAACAAAGGCTAGTGAGATCTAGAATTAAGTGAATGAGCCTCTCCTGGTGGCGCACGCCTGTAATCCCAGCACTCTGGAAGGCTGAGGCAGGAGGCTGGCCAGTTCCAGCCCAACCTGGACAACTTGGTGACTTAGTAAGATTGACTCAAAATCAAAATTTAAGAAATGAACCAGAGATGTAGTTTAATCTGAAGGCCTTGGGCTCGATCCCCACGGTGACAAAATCAAAAAATTACAATAGATAATTTTAAAAATGAATGAATCTTACACGGATTATTTCCATTAAATTTTAGACTCCAGGGAGAGAAAGGAATTATAATAAATATGCCAGAATTGTCTAGCGAAAGTACAACTTCCGTGGATTGCGGTTAACATCTTGGTGTTCACCCAAAGAGGCAAGTCCCAGCTCTCTCCCGCTAAAAAGTTTCTGAAACCCCACCACGCTGGAGCCAAGTCCCCAGAGCCCCGCGCCACCAGCTCACCTGCGCAGGGCTGCCCGTCGTAGGTCTCGCACACCCACTCGTGGCACTCACACAGCGGCCCGAAGTAGGTGCCAGGCTCGGTTACGTGGCAGATGCAGACGCCGCAGTCGCACCTGCCTCGGCCATGGCACAGAGCGGTCCCAGGCGGCTGCCCAGGGGCGCGGCAGCGGCGCTCCGACTCGGCCCGGGACAGCCTGCAGGGGGCGCCCGACCAGCTCCTGTGTGGGCCACAGAGACAGAGATGGCCGTCAGACACAGACACCGCCTCCCTCCCCCACCCTCGCCCCCCAGTGTTCCCAGCCCTCCTTTCCTCCTCATGGCCACCCCAGGTGAGTTAGGGCCCCGTGTTTCACTAGGGGCCATGCCAAGCGACCATGACCCAAAACAGGGCCTTCTTCCAGGTGAACAGAGAGGAGCCCGTCCGGACCCTTGACAACTTTTTCACCGAATCTTTTGTGTTGTGGTGGCGGTGGTGGTTTTATTTTTTGAGACAGAGTCTCGCTCTGCAATCCAGATGGCCCTCAACTCACCATGTAGCCCAGGATGGCCTTGAACTCATGCAGTCCTCCTGACTCCGCTCTCTCAGTGGTGAGAGGACCAGTGTGAGAGCCGCTAAGGCCGGCTCTTCACTGAATCTTACATGCACACTTAGACTAGATGCAAACTATTTCAAAGTATGACACTTGGCTGACTTTTTAGAACTTTCTTTTTTATTAAGTCCCACTGCTATGCTAGCTGATGGCCAGAGGGTGGTTATTTCATTAAAAGGGACAAAAAGCAAAAAGATGAAAATACAGAAAAATACTGTATCTATAGGTGTGTGTGTGTGTGCGCGCGCACACACATCACAATCACACTGGGCATAGTTTTTTAACATGTTTTTAAACCATCTTTATGAGTTCAGCTTTTAAAATACCCTGGGCATTTGTGATACCCTCTCGGGTTCCCTCTCGGGATGTGATACGAAACATAACAGGGACCCCGCTGCTGGGAAACAGGGTAGCATTGTCCGCTACGAGGTCATCCAGGTACCTAGACGTGCACCTTTAAGTCCCCGCAGGGTTTCCTGTCGGGGCATATTTGCGGAAAGGAAAGCGGCATTTTTATTTAACGATTGCTGTTTTTCCCAAAGGAAACGAAGCAACTGCCTGGCAGTTAGGAGAAAGAACCAGAACAGGTTGAGAACAGTTTACCCCGTGTTCCACTTAGGACTGACAGAAATTGGCCCCAGCCGGGCCCTGCGGAGAAGGGCAGGTCTGTTCATAAAAAATAGCAAACGAACTCACCTCAGAGATGGCGAGAAAGTCTGAGGCACGGCCCACAGCCCCGCGAAGAGAAGGGAAGAGGCCAGCAGCAAGAGGTCCCCGAAGCCTGGGGGTCGCATGCTGAGCTCCCGGGCTGTCAGGACCGCGGAGCTGCGCTTGGGAGCGGTGGGATCCCCGGGGGAGGCGGCAGGAAGGAGAGGTGGCACCAGCAGATGGCCCGGCAGAGGGACCCACAGAGACCAGGGATCGCAGGTCCCAGGCTCCACCCGAGTCGCAGCTGCGGGAGCTGCCTGAAAGACTTTGGGCAGCGGCACAGCTCTGGGCGGGGTGCTGGTGCCAAGCCCCTCGAGTGGAGTCTAGGCAGGGAAGTAATTAGAAACAGTTGTACAAACAGATGGTTTGTTTTGACGTTTAAAAAGAAGTGTCCTGTTCACAGATTTGAGAAAAATCATTTCTTTCTTCACGTATAGGCCCCAGAAATCTTTGACAAGGACTCTTTGGGCTGGCTGATATTAAAGGAACCAGCTAAAATAATCTCCCGCTTGCCAAAAGGGCGGAGGGAACCGGTGACAGCCAGCCTCCGGTGACAGCCAGCCTCCGGGGCGCTCGGGAAGCAAGTTACTTTCACCACAGTCCTTTTAAGAAGATACCTCCTTTGGGGTTGAGCGGTGGGGGGGCAAGCTGAATTGACAGGACTTTCTATATTTACTATATCCTTCTCTTAAACTGTGGGTCTTTTGTTTCCTAAGCCTCTAGAAAGCGTGTCATGCTTCCAGTAGCTCAAGCCAGTCCGCTTATCACACCACATATTTTCTCAACTTGGACAGTTTAAATCATAGCTGTCCCAGATTCACCCCATTCACCCCAAGAAACAAGTGGGAGGGGAAAAATAAGTCTATTTATGGAGCAACTTGCCCTGAAAGGTCAATGCCATTTGTTAATCACCTACTAGGCACCAGTGTCTCTAATAGTGACAATAATCATATTTTTATTTTGGCAGTACTGGAGAATGAACTAAGATCTTCACACGGAGTTGCATCTCTAGCCCTTTTTAACTTTTTCTTTTTAAATTTTTGAGACAGAGTTCCACTAATCACTAAGATGTTCAGGCTGGGCTTAAATCTGCAACCTCCTGCTTCAGCCTCCCAAAGGGCTAGAATTACAGGTGTGTGCCACCAAGCGCAGTTATGCATTTCTAAATTAACTGCATGTCTGTCCGATGTTACCTTCAGCACCAGATGGAAGGGACACCGTGGAAAGCTTGAGAGATAATGATCCCACCTTGTCGAGGATGGGCCAAGTAAGACAGTAATCAAAACAAAAACACAAACGCAAAAGGACAAGTGAGCTCTGAAAAAGTCACTTCCTAATGAAATACAGGCGCATGATCTCACCTAAGGATCTGGTTCTAGGGCTGAGAGAACAGTAGAATTCAACTGAGTGCCGAGAGGGAGGGAGGGAATGAGAGCCGGGAACACTGCGATTTTATTTCTACTTAGTGATAAGAAACCGAGAGCAAAGACATGAGGTGACTCGCTCCGTCTCACGCCAGAAACTAAAAGGAGATTTTAGCTGAGGCTCACAGATCCCGGAGGCGCACACACGTCTGCCCACATTGTGTGGCCACCCAGGAAAGTGTGCAGAGGGGGAAAGGCTGGGGTAGACACGGGCATGTGCTCATGCATGCTTCCCGGTGGTACAGGTATGAAGGCAGGGAAGAAACCACTCTTCACTCACCCTAGAAAGACCAATTCCTCGTGAACTAGAGCCACCCAAGACTCATTGGTGGTTTTCTGAGGCTTAAAATCAAGAATGAGCTGTAGGAAGATAGAATTTCTCCCAGTCATCTGTATGAAGAGGTAGCTGCCTATGACAGCAAGAAAGTCAATGAAGCTCCTCTGGTCACAGCCCTCATGTTTCTACCCTGTCTCCACCTGTACCAGCAGGGACCATGCATGAACACATGCCTGTGTCCACCCTAGCCCATACAGCTAGACCTCCTCCAGGTACCTGACCCCTTGTCAAGCCTTAACACAGTGGGCACACATCGGGGGAGGGGGTCTTCGATCAGAATACACAGGGGACAGCTGAGTCTTGAGAGTGACATTGGATGATGCCTAATCAGGGAATTCTAGGTTTTGGGTATCAAGTACCCAAAGCATGATTTGCAGGTGTGTCCAACCTGTGGCCTGCTTTTTTTGTTTGTTTGTTTTTGTTTTTTGGTCCTTGATTTTTGAAGAATTCACTTGGATCACATTAAATTTACATATATATATATATATATATATATATATATATATATATATATATATATATATATGTGTGTGTGTGTGTGTGTGTGTGTGTGTGTAATATTTATATATATATATATATATATAGTCTAAAAGTACTGAAACTTCCTGTTTAATTTTTTATTATAATATTTTTAAAAATCAAGGGGGAAATATGGTATGCTTCAGGTTGAACAGGCCTGGCTTACAAGGAATGACACTGGCTCTGGGCTGGCAAGATCCCTGGGTCCCAGAAACTACCCTCCTGTAGTGACGGGCCTACTTAAAGTGAATGCAAGTCAAGTCAGAGCTCATTGGTTTGGCCAGATAATGGCTTTCCAAGTACAGGTCAGCAGCATGAGAATCACCTATGAACATCTTACCAACACAAGTTCTCAGGTACCTCCTCCAGATCTAGTGATTTAAAGGGCATATTTTAATGTGATCCCCAGAAAACTGTTTACTTGTCATAATTAGAAACCCTAGCAAAATCCAGGGCCTGGCTGAGAGTCTTTTGAGTCTAAGGGCAGTGCTTCTATTCCCATCTTTCTGAGTTTCTTTCCTTCTTACTCCCACATACTACCTGCCAGCTTTGAGATGCCCAAGTCATCCAGACAGTATGGGAAGAGTGGACAGGAAGCAGTAACCCCACATCCTGACTAGGAATCTTCAATGAAAATATAGGAGCTGTAATATAAATGAGTCATATATTGTTGACCTTTGGGGCATATTTTCCAAGGGTGGGAATGAAGATCGTTGTAAAATAGGGACATTTCTTTTGTGGATTAAAATGATTTTTTTAGCTTTTCATCTTCCCATACAGTATAGTAGTCAGTGAGCAATATTGTCGTTAAGAGAGTGCAGCTGTGAAGTAAAGATAATATATACTGGGGGATAGACAACTTAAATGTTGTGATCATTATATTACTGTGATCCAGAAATGCTGTTCCTTGTAAGGAGAAATAGTTATATTGTGGACAATTTAGTGACTTGATACAAAGTCTTCAATCCACAGAAACTTTGACAGAATAAAAGGATAACTTTAAATGTACTCTTTTTAGTAATCTTTGCCTTTTTATAAAAGTATTGAGTGCTTTGGGAATATGCATTTCCTGCTCTCTGTTAGCCTGCAGAAACTCAAAGACATGCGTATTGTGTGGAAGGCTGAGCTTCTCCTCACCCTGGACGGAGCTCTGGGGCAGTGGACAGTGAACCCACTTACATGGAACCATACTCATTTGGCTTCTGTCTGCAATGGGGCGAGCAGCTCTCCAGCCTTTGTCTCTGCCATATGCCTTCGCCATTGCCCGCTGCCCGTGAATGAACCATGTGAGTCCTTCTGAAACCATGAGCTAAATAAATCTTTCCTCCCTTAAGTCGTGAATTTTGGGTATTTTGTCACAGCAACGAGAAAGTAACTATCACAAGCTTCCAACTGGCCTCACTCCTCGGTTCTCATCCTTTCTTTTTCTACCTCACCCTGCTTCTAGAATACAAATTTCATTACCACTATCGCTTATTGAAAAAGATTTTGAACAACTCCCAGTTGCTCCCAAATGCTCTACATCAGAGCTGTCCAACCTGCAGCCTACCTTCTTTATGTACTTGAGGTTTTTAATGTTACAATGAAAAATTTTTAAAAGGTAATTTTAGTACTTAGATTTGCACATTAACTACATTACATATTTTATGTTGCCTAATAAAGTTCCTCCTCACTCAAAGAAATAAATAAAGGCTACCAGTTGGGCATACCTGTCTATATTTTCCTACAAGAAGCTGTATGGGTGAACCCTGATGTTCCACAGTGGGTGTTGCATTCTATCCAGACCTTCCCTCTCCGTCCCCTAAGGTGTCTCAATTTTGGCTGTTCCGGATATGCAGCTGCATCTCTCACTAGAAATTGCCCTGTGCACCAGAAAACAGCTGTTTCAAACTTGGCCACTCAGCTTAGCTACTGTTAATTGTGCTGCTGTATGTGTATCTTTATTATACATTGCTTTTCATTCTTTTGGAAAGATACCCAAAAGAGGTATGACTGGATCAAATGGAATATTTCTTTTCAGCTTTTTTTAGAAATCCCCATATTGCTTTCCACAGTGATTGTATCGGTTTACATTCCCACCAGCAATGTAAAATATCCCTTGACCCTGCAACCTTGCCGGCATCGATTGACTTCTTTGATAGGCACCATTCTCATTGGGGTAAGATGACATCTTAGTAATGCTTTGATTTGCATTTCTCTAATGGCTAAGGATATTAAACATCTTTGCAAGTGTTTGCTGGCCATTTGAACTTCTTCATCTGAGACCTACCTATTCATTTCAGTTGCCTATTTTTTTGATCAGGTCTTTGATTTTGAGGAATCTATTTTCCTTTAGTTCCTTGTATATTCTGGTTATTATTCTCCTGTCTAAGGTATAGGTGATAATTTTTTTTCCATTCTGTCAGTCTTTCTTCACTCTGTTGATAGTTTCCTTTACCATGTAGAAACTTTGAAATATTCATCAACAGACCAATGGATACAAAAGCTGAGGTATAAGTACACAGTAAGTACACAAGACAGATAAATTTGAGGCTTTTGTGGGTAAGAGGATGCAATTTGAGAACATCATGCTTAGCAAAGTGAGTCAAACTCACTAGGTAAAATATTCCATAGTTTCTCTGAGAAACCCAGAATACAGGCATTTTATAGAAGCAAATGAACGTGATAGTGATAGTGAGAGGGGGGTGGTGGTGAAGGAGGCAGCAGGAGGGCCAATGGGGGGAATTGTAATCTTTTAATGATAAATACAGCGTGCGCAAAATCATCAAGCACTATGTAATTATTGTGTATAGCATATATTTATATACTAATAAATATTGGGAGGGAAAAGATTAGAGTTAAAAGTAAATAAACTTAGCCACTCAGATTCAGGATAGCTGGTTAATCCTAGCTTCCAACCGTTTGACATCTTGTAAGCCCCTCCTACTTGGAAATTGTGAACCTGAGCAGCTCCAGTAGTGTGTTTCAGGAAACAGCACAAAAAAAGACCCCAAATCCAAAGGCAACAAGATGTGTGAGGCATGAACTTGAACAAGACTGGACTTTGAGGAGTGGTTCCTTGGGTTTCTGCTTGGGGAGCACTCAGATAAGGAATTACTCTTCTCTAACCCTGCTGTCTGAATTAAAGAGATTTTGGACTCAGAAGCATTGAACGCACTAGAAGCCAGTATGGCAGTAAATAGAAATTAGGTGCAAATAGACCCTCAGGGTAGGGGATCCTGCCCCCTTGCCCACCTGGCCTATCCCAGGAAAATTAGATTTATTCCCTCAGATGATTGGTTGAATCATCAGTTTTTTGGAAACTGAGTACATGCCTAGTAGAAATCAAAGTATGCATGTAGATGTGGATATTTGAAGTTCAAATAAAGAAAACTCCCACCAGAGTAGTGTCTCCCCTCCCTAGGTCCTGTTTAACATATGTTCAGATTTTTCAGAACTTTTTCTTAGTGAAAATATTGAAAAGATCACCAAGGATTACTGACACTAGATGACCAAGCAGGCCCTCCAAATGAAAGGAAACAATCAGAAAAAGTGGCTGAACAAATACCCAAATAAAATAAATTGAGAAGAAATTAGCTCAATTTTAAAAAACTAGCTGGAATTAAGCCACTTGAAGGATTATACAAGTAATCTTACCAGCTAGAAAATAAAGGCCATACCAAGAGATAAATAAAGATAAAAAATGCAGATGCCTGATATATGAAAGTCAACTAAGAGAAGTGCAGGAAAGGGAATAAGAAGAAATGAAGGGGATGAAATCATTAAAGAAAAATTTAAGACATTTATCTAAACTAAATAGCATGAGTTTCTCATTTGAAAAGTCCTACCTAACAAGTAGGAAAATAAATAGAAGTGGTGGAAACCAAGACATATTTTGGTAAAATTTTAGAAGACACAAAAGAAATTCCTAACAACCTCTAGAAAAAAAATTCACATACACAGAATTATAGCAAAAATGGTGTTCGACACTATAACAGCAATGTTAAACAAAGCCATTCTTTTTTTCAAAATTCTGAATGATAATAATTTTAAGCCCAGATTTCTATGTTGGAATTACATGTTAGCTAAAAGTTTTTTAGGCAAATGTTAACACATGGCCGTGACCCCAGCTCTCTAGAAGATGGAAGCAGAAGGATCACCAATCCAAGCCCAGACTTAGCAATGTAGTGAGTCAGTAAACCTCTGTATCAAAATGGGAAAAAAAAAAAAACAAAGCAAATGAGGAGATCCTGGGTTACATCCCCAGTACTGAAGTAAATTTAGATTCAACATGCATTTTAAAGTATGTCAACTGACTTCAGGCCTAGGAAGCTGAAACTTTTACGTGAAGTTTAAAAAACTAAAGTGATTGAAACTCAGATTTAGCCTGAAAATTTAGCCAAGCAGAAGCATTGGAATAATAAGAAAATATGACCATACGTACACAGACTACCAAGAAACCAGGACAATAACGAAATATAGAAAACACAACAAGCTGTATCTAAAAAATATGATACATCTTAGGTTAAGAGTAAATAAAATTCACATTGCCACCATAATATTAATTCCTTTCATTGATTGAGTTAAAATTAGCTATAGCTCTGAGTTGGAAGCGCGAACAAAGCACGGGTGCAGCAGTAACACGAGAGTTAGCCTTCCGTACTGGTCCTTTACACAAAATTCTACACCCTCAACTGTCTAGAAGGAGAGGTTTCCTACGGTGCACAGTTTAAGGGCCCATGACATGATTGGCTAGTTTTAAAGCTAAAACACTGTGGTGGGTGGGAATGGCAGAGGATAGGTTTACCTCATGACAGTCAGAAAGCCGAAAGAAAAGGGTAAGATACCTTCTAGAGGCAGACCCCAGTGACACATCTCCTCCCACCAGGCCTTACCCCCTAATAGCACATTCAGCTTTTATGATTCCATCGATAGATCAACCCACTGATCAGTATCGTGCCCTGTGATCCAATCACCTTCCAAAAGCCCCACCTCAGAACATGAGATTTTGGGGAACATTCTAGATCTAAACCGTAACATCTTACCTTCTCTACCTTAAGTTGGTCATGGCAGCAAAAGAACATCAGGTAATGTTGGGAGTTGGAGGCAAGAGGCTAAAAGAGTAGGAACCTCTTACCTCAGAGTGGACACAGTGGGGACATGGAGGGACAAGACAAGGAACTTCAACATATGCTTGTTGGTAGTACCTTATTTGGCTTTTAAAACTTTTTCCAAGGTTCATAATTACTAAAAAATAAAATAAAAGAGCAAACTAAAGTGTACTGTGCTACCAAGGCCATTGCACAATGAAGGACAGTGCAGATCCCAGGGCAAGGAGCTCTGGCTCGGGAAAGTTCACATTTGTCTTCCTAACACCTCCCAACAGGTCTGCATGCATCAGTTAATGAACTCGCCGTGCAAATTTTCTCACGCTACAAATGCTGCAAGCTACATCTGAGGGAATAGTTCCTGTTTCTCTTCTCTTCCCCTCCCTTCCTGTCCTCTCCCCTCCCCTCTCTCCCCTTCCACTCCCCTTCCCTGTCCTCTTCTCCTATTCTCTTCCTCTTACTTTCCATCTCCTGCTCTTTCATTTCTTCTCCTTTTCTTTCTTCCTGCCTTTCTCCATTCTTCCAGCCGTCTTTCCTCCCCCGTTACATTTTTCCACCAATGTTTTTCCTGACTACTTAACTTCTCAAGTCCTATAAACTTTGAACAACCCATTTTCATCTACCTCTCTATCCTCCTCTGGCCTTACTCTTCCCTGCTGCACTCCAACCATTTGTCTTCTTTCTAATTCTTAGAGGTTTCTAGAACATTCTAGGCTTGTGGAGATTCCTTTTCCCCAGATCGCAAACTGGATGCTTCTCAAATTCTGCCTTCTCTGAAAATCCCTTACTAATCACAGCCCAAAGCTGCCCCCTTGTCCAAGCACCCTTTATTCTATTTGATTTTCTTGATAACACTTGTCAGGATCTAAGACTGTTTCCATTTGTTTATCTGCTTGTGTATAATCTACACTCACCATTGCAAGGCAAGTTCCCGGAAAGACGGTACCTTTTCTTTCTTGTCCTTTGCTGTAAATTCAGTACCACACATTGAGGGGCAGTTCAACAGGTATCTTCTGAATGAATTAGTTTTTTTAAAAAATAAAATGGAACGCCTTTACTCAAATCGACAGTTTGAACTAAAGCAGAATATGTAATGCTTAACGGGACAAAAGAACAATGACCTCAGAAAAAGATGGGCTTAGGGAACTAAAACGTGAAAATTCTATCCTGAAAAAGATGAAGAAAGTGAATCTTGGGCTAAGCAGTTAACAGCACTTCCTAACTCCCCACGCATGTGAGCGCTCACACAGAGTCAAGCTTGAAGTTTTAAAAAGTCATCTTGATTTCACTCAAAACTCACTTGGATCATATTTTCAGCCAAAAGCACCTTCCAAGTTGTCAAATAGTAAAAGGTACACCAAAATATTCAGAAAGGCTAAATATTCCCAGGCAGCAATAAAAATAAGTTTGCATTTCCAAGAAAAAGAAAGTCTCAGCTAGCCTGGAGCTGTGGAAGGGAAAAGGTGTGTAGTTAACATCTCTCCCAGACAGAACCACCAGAGGTCATTTTCCCTCCCGCATGGCAAAAACACCTGATAACATCAGGCATCTCACAATAATTTTGCCATTGTATTAGATGCTGAAGGGCAATTTTAGGGAAAAAATAATGGTTATTGACTATGGAGAATAGGAGATTTATCACTCAAATATTATTGTATTTCAACTAATATGCTTTTATTTCTTGGTTGTTAATCAGTCAATAAACCAGAAAGACGCGATCGGGCGCAGACAAGGACAGGGTATGGAAATGTTTGTCAAGAAACAGATTCTGCGGCTGACTGCATTCCCACAGTGCCTCACCTCGGCAAGGATCCTTCACCTTTCCAATTTCAGTCTCCAGCCTGTCAGGGCTGGATGGAACACTGGTTCTCATGAATTCCAAGCTTCTGCGATTATATTTTCTTCATGCACTTGTTCAGAATTTCCAATAATAAATGGGGAATATATATATATATATATATATATATATATATATATATATATATATATATATAGTCCCTTCAAACACACCTATCCCAGCATTTGGGAAGCAGTTCTGGAAGTCCTCTTTCATGAATGTCTTTATAGGATGTGATTTAAAAATCTAGTGAGTTCTGCTTCTCACAGGCATCCAACAGAAAGGCAGCCTCCTTTAAGACGTCATGAAGATGTGTCCTTTCTCTCCGGATCTGGCACCAAGTGTTCGGGCTCTTCCCCAAAGTTGAAGTGATCATGACAAGCAAACATTTTGAATGGATTCAGAATGTCAAGGCTGCCAGGACAGCACGTGTAAAGACGTAAAAGAGGATTCCAGAACTGCTCCCAAAAGAAGCATGAACAACGGGAGAAGTGTGATTGAAGCGAGGAAGAGTATTCTGAAGGGGGCTAACAGTAATTTGTCTTATACTGTGATAAATTGTTTTATCTAAACATCTGTTATAATTTTTGATCACCTACAGACACTATATGTGCATTCCTTGCACACATGTACACATGTTAGTTATTCATGGTGAAAACCAGCATTTAGCTTCTGGTAATCGGGGTACTTGTAAACCTATTTTGAACAGCCAAGTTCACAGTAGGAACAATGCACCCCTCACATCTATTTTTAGTTGAGCTCTGGGCCAAGGCTGGCCCGCCCCAGCCACACTCAGGAGCTGTGGCCAGCTCACTCTGCTTCCCCCTCATCTCAGGACTAATCAGGGCTTTTGTGCAGTCCATGCCACACGCTGCCCTGTTTTACAACTTTTATTCATTACTGTTTCCTTTATTTTTACTATTGTTCCTGGATGAGTAAGACCAATTACACATCATTCAGAAAGAATAAAACAAAAACCCAGACTGAAGGTAGGTTATGCAGGTGTAGGCTGATGGAAGGGCAACCGAAGGCCAGCGCTGGAGGCGGGAAACTTTACCCAGAGTGTGTTTGTCTAAGACAATGAAACATGCAGGAACATAAACCACAGAGTAAGAGCCCACCTCGAAGCTGAACTCCCAGGTACGAGAGCGTGTCAACTTACAAAACTGATATTGTAGGCTAAAACCACATTATATTAACTTGGAAACTTGGATGGAGTTTTTACATGAGAAAACTTATCATAAACACTGCCTTACTGTGTTTTTAGGGTGGTTGGTTTTTTATTGTTGTTGTTTTTATGCAGTCCTAGGAATTGAACCCAGGACTTTCAAACATCACAGCCCCTTTTTACAAAGAAATATTTTATACTTAGATAAGATCTTGCTAAATAGCCGAAGCTGAGTGCAAACTTAAAATCCTCCTCCCTCGGCCTTCGTGATCGCCAGAATGACAAGTGTGCCACAACACATCCCATTAACTTTATCTTTTGTGGTGAAAATTGTCGGCAAACTTTCTAATAAATAGTGAAAAAATTCAGTCACAGAAAATTTCATTTAATGTGAACCTGGTAACAAGCTTACGTAAATTATTTCGAGTGGGGTATGAATCAAGTTGCTTTAGTAACAAGGAAAGGGGGCTAAGCATGGCTGGAAGTCAAAGCCTGAGTGATAGTCTCTGAGCAAGAGCAGAGTATGGAGCCAGTTCTGAGAGGCGGGACGTCCCCCAGGGCATCTGGAGATGCTCAGCCCCTCACTGCCTCCTCCAACTCCCTCTGTGCTCTTGTCCCCAGCAACACCACCAGTTACACTTTCTTCAAGCTCTGGTTGAAATGGTAAAACAATCCACCGTTTAGGTCACGTGCCCCCTCAGTCCTCCACTTTGGCTTTGTAGAGTGCAATGTGAGCTCATATTCAGTGGTGCTTGGAAACCTAAATGTCCTTAGCAGTGAATCTGTGTGCTGACAGACTATTTGATAAAATGTAGAAACCAAGTTCATTTTTTAATAATTGTCAGCTTTTAAAACAACTGCCTTTCTGGGTCTACTTACAATTAATGAAATACAAATGTAGATGAAAAGAGGAATAAGCATATTTTCCTTTCAGTTAATGATGAGACTAACATAGGCTATGACAATATTAATTAAATGATTTAACCTGTATATCAGGCATATCCAACTTGTGACCCACCACATTTTTTCTTGCTACTTTTTTTTGAGTGGGGAGGAGCTGTTCTGGGACACAAATAAAATATATATATAAAATACATAATAGATAATGCAAATAGATGATAGGTGTTTCTTTTGAAAATTTTTTATTATATCATTTAAAAATCAAGAGTAAAAATAACCCCAGTGGACTGCATGATAGGCTTGCTTGCTTTTTCCTAATATTTACTTTTTCAAAGAATTATTGTCAATTATTGCCAATAGTTAGTTTCTTGAAGACTGGCAATGTAACATATTATAGAAATCAGGACAACTCACTTTTGTTGAGAACTTACAATGCATCAAAATCATGTTCCATATCAAAGCTTATTAAAGAAAACCACCCACCAAGAGATTCATTATTTCTGAGCCAAAGAGAAAGGAAAATGAAGCCACCTAAACTATAACACATTTTTATCAGTTTAATTTTAATTTTATTGAAAGATATCTCCAGGCTTACTTAGAAATTTATTTATTTTTGTCATATCTCACTATTATATGAATCAAACTGAAGACACAAATGGAAGAAATTAGCTAATATAGTCCCAAAACGTCTTTGGAGTGGTCAATGTGTTTATATGGCCACTCAGGTTTTTTTATTCCAACATCTAGAATTTTCTAAATATGTCTGAATCACCACGGCCCACTTCTGCTCAACACAATCCTTCAGTTCCAAAGCTGCCTGTGTCACTGTCCTTGATATGTTCTTCTAATGTCTGAATGCTACTCTTGCTGGTTAAAGGTGTGAGTTTTCTGTGTTTGAGGAACATTTTGACCACTGCTTTTAACAGAGATTGTAAGATGATCTTGAGGGTTCATGACTCAATTTAAATTTGTTAAAAATGTAAACCAAATAACCACTTAGAATCAATAAGACACGACATACATTTTCTCTTATGTAAGAGCAGCAACAATATCATGAGTCAGAAATGTGAAGCTCACAAAAGTCTGGCCAATAAACCAAGGGAATTATTTAGTAAATTACCAAAAAGATATCTGTGTGGAGAGATAGTTGATTCATTTGGTACAGAATTGGCTTCAAGTCAAACAATAAAAAGGAAAAACATCATTCTGCACATTTCCTGTGTTCCCAAATCAGTTACTTCTTTCCCTTTTCATGACATCTGTTCTCAGGTAACTCAGTTGTCTTTGATTCAACTAGATCACTGACTCATTCTTGAGCCCTTCCTTTGGCAACATGCACTTTCCCCAAATCATTCAGATTTAAACTCAAAAAACACTCAGTATGTAACCCGTCGTTGCTTGTCAATAATGATATCATATTTTTTTAAAAAAGCTAAAGAATGTCACCAGGTTTGATCTGTGAGAGGGAGCGCCCACAGGAAGGGCAGAGCCAAACAGTATTTAGCACAACCTTCAACATTTTTCACGGCTCCATGCCGGTTCCTATAACGTTGACTCGCATGCCTTCATCATTTCTGACATTTGGCATCGATGAGTGCAAAAATAGAGCTAAACTCTCAGGATTTCCTTCGGAAATCATATGCTAATCAGCTGGGGGGCGGGCTGAAATCTATAAGCTGTTTTCACTTCAGAGACAAGCTCAGCCTTCAAGCAATGGTCACGCTAGGCTCAAGAAGACCTGCCATTGAAAAGACAAGCGGGTGTTACGAGGATCTAGCCATCTCTGCTCAACCCCTGATGGCAACTTTTAAGGACAGTCACAACTGGCACAGAGACAATATCAGGGCACTGGAACAACTTGGTGGCCCCCCTGGTCATTCCTGCTTTCTCCTTTTATCTCCCAGCCAATCTTTTGTTCTCCCAATTTCATCTTAACATTGCTTCCCGATACTCAGTGTTTTCGTCTGCATGACGTGGCCTGTTCTCATCCATGCAGTTGAACATTCCACATTTTAAAATGATTTTCCAAATGTTCAATGACTTTCAAAGCACTGTTCCATATTCTTCGGCTCACATGGATTATCCTGAAAGTCTCAGCTTCCATTGGACTCATTATAACAAGTTTAGTTAATTCTTCTATTGCACTGTAACTGCTTCCTGTATATATCTGAGTCGAGGCATCTTCTAAGGGAAGGCGACATTGTTGGTGCCCTGCCTCAATCCACCTATATTCAGCTTCTGTGGGTGTAGGTTGTACTGTCAAAGACCACCCACCTAGGTCTCTGGCAGGTCACTGCCCTTCGACTATTGAGACTGCTCTGGAGGCAAAGAAAAGGAGCAAAACTTGCCTGGTGTTTATTTCTATCTTCCCATCCTCTCTCAGAAGAATCCATTTCCCCTTACCCTCCTGAACCTTTTAAGTAAGAATTGTTGGTGAAAACTCAGCACAACGGCCTTAGGATTATTTAATTATATAATGCACCAAATATCACACAATTGTTTTTCTTCATCAGCTGCCTTTTGTCTTGTTTCGATGTTGCCCTCTGTCTCAGAAGCACTTGCTTTATAATTAATCACACACACACACGCCACACACACACACACACACACACACATTCATCTTACACTCCACTTCTGGAGAGTTTTAAACCACGACAGTTTACCAGGTAAAGACTGCCACCTGAGTCTCAAAATTTAGTCAGAAAGATTCATTGTACTGTGTTTGGTGTTATGTAAACACACAGAAAAATCATAGGAAAAACATTTTTATAAAATTGTTTTCACTGAAAGGCTTTTACGCAAGAAAGACAACAATGTTTTTCTTTAATTTAGCCATTATCCTTCCTGGAATTTGATGATGCATCCGTTGGCCTTTTTAAAGCTTTTTCCGGTCTGACAATGTGAGAATGCTTTGACGACTAATGAGGATATACTTATTCCACAGCATCTTCCATTTTTATTTTCACACTCAAATAGGAAGTTTGGGCTCCCTGGTGGTTTAGTAATTAGACATTATCATGGCTGTGTTTTGAGATTGATTTTTTTTTTTTTTTGTGGTCCAGAGGATGGAAAATTTTCAGCTCCTGAAAGAAAAATATCTGCCTCACTAAAAATGCCCACTGCATCAAAGACAGCATTAGTCATACGAAACATTTAACTCATGAACAATTGAATTTCTGAACTTATTTCCATCTAGCTAACTCATTGGATAAATGTCAATTGAGCTTTTTGCTGGGTTAAAGTATACGAGACAGAGGATGATTTCTAAGATTAGATTACTCTTGTTAATGGGCTCAAAATCTAAATGTGTTTGTAAATTATTACCATGAAATGACAATATGCCTTTAATGAAATAATTTTGCTATTTAAACACACATTGTACATGTTGATCATCCTGTTTTATCTCAAACTTCTAGCGCATCCTTCCTCAGTCTTCACCTTCGTCTGATGGCTCCCCTGTAGTCACAGACATGAAGTCAGCTAGAGGACAATTGCCATAAGCTCAAGCTACCCACCTGCCTGCCTGAGGGACCATGTGGTCCACCTGCTTTCCCAGTAAGGTGAAGAGGGTAGAATCTCACACCTCCAGGTGGACCAGTCCCCAGGCTGTCTGCTGGCTGTCGGCCTACACCTCTCTGCAAGGCCAATGCTCTGTGCATCTTCCCATCCATGCTACACCAAGCAGTTCTCCATCCCCATCATGTCAACATTCTGCACACAGTTGTGTCTACCATCATGAAGAGGCCTTTTATCCTCTTTCTCCTTCGTCTCTTGTGTCAGTTGTCTCTTGCTTATATTGAAACTTTAAAGAAGCGAAACATCTCGTGCACAATGCCTTAGATCCTAGGTCACAGGTTCAGCCTTCTACTACTTTCTGGTTATTTTCACATAAAAAGTGAATTCTAGGCAATTTTCCCCAGGCTTCTTGGCTTCAATGTCATCTTAATGCTGAAATCTCCCAACTCTAACCACTCACTGTAACATATATATATATACACATACATTTGTATTTCCATATGATATCACATATACAATATCATATGTTGAATACATGTGTGTCCATATACACGGGAGCATGGTACATGTTTAGATGCAACTATATCATAAGTGCTACACAGAGTCTATAAAATTGTACATATTCAAGAACAAAACTTAGTAATTCCCCAGCTTTGGGAGTTCCCTACCCACCCCCAGTTCCTGCTAGGAACCAGGCCACAAAGCAGGACATGAGTGATAGGCAAGTGAAGGAGGTTTCATCTGTATTTACAACTGATTCCCATTGCTCATATTACCACCTAAGCTCCACTTCCTGTCAGATCAGCAGCAGCATTGGATTCTCGTAGGAGCTCTGACCTACTGTGAACTACGCATGTGAGATCTGTGTTTCACACTGGTTGTGAGCCTAATGGCTGGTGATTTGAGGTGGAGCTAAGGTGGTGATGCTAGTTGCACTCCTACCCCCCACCTAAGCCATGAAGAAAATAATCTTCCATAAAACTAGTCATTCAGGATCATTGCTTTCTTCTACACATAAATGTATTTTTCTTGTAGTCTTCCCCATCTAAAGAAATGACACGTCCATTTTCCCAGAAGTACAGCCCCCAAATGTCTGTCCCACCCCTGACTCCTCACAACCCGTATTCTCTCACAGCGCTTTCTGTCCATCAGCAGAGTGTGTCCGATACTTCAAAGCACCTCCAGTGTCCGTCTGCTTCTCCTCACCGCTATCGCTGCCAGCCAACATTTTCTCTCACCTGGGCTGCAAAAAGCAGCTATTTATGTCTCCCTCAGCCAGCTATTTAGCCACAGCAATTCTTAAAGAGTCATTACGTGATGCACTCCTTTCCTGAAAACCTTTTCATTTCTTGAGCAAATACGAAAGTCACTCTTTTTAAATGACCCACACGACCTCCGTGCCATCTGCGTGTGTTTTATTTCCTCCCTCGCTCCTCTCCTGCCTGCTCATGCTGTTCCAGACACACTGGGCTCTCTGCTCACCCTCAGTCTTGCCAGGTGCGCTTTACTCCAGGCCCTGGCCACTCCACGGGCTCTCCACCTGGCATGTCCTCCATCCAAAAGTCTGCAGATTCTTTCTCCTTAAAAGCACCTGCGTTCTTTTCTAATTTTATAAGAATACAAAACACACAAGGCAAGACAAATATGTATTTTCTAATTATGCAGCATGCCAGGCTTTTATTTCATTTAAGATATTGTGCACTAATAAATCTCATTTGCACCAATTGGTTCATGGGCTGCATTCTACTGGTGATAATTGGAAAAAGGGTACAAACATGATTTCAGAATATAGGATATCTCCAAGATGGGAAATTTTAGGTTTATGGCAGTAACTCACTGATGGCCGCATGGAACCCCAGCTCTTCCTTTACTTTCACCCTGTTTTCCTCAGGCCATTGGCTTTGGTATCAGACTTGTCCTCTTTTTCTAGCCAGATGGCTATGTGATGTCCAAAGCAAAATAATCTTTCTCAAATGTTTCGTTGGAAAAAACATGTCACCTGCTGGTGTCTCCGGCAACTGGCGGAGGTGAGCATGGCGTGGACATGGTTACCAGTTGAAAGGGGTGTTTGGCCTTTGTGCTGAGTGCATAGCCAAGATGACTGACCAAGACAGGAAAGCAATAGTTTTTAGTATCATGCATTTAGAGGGAAATTGGGATAAGACAAACACTGCTTTAGATTTGTATCAGTTTATTTTTCTCCTATAGACACATACGTTTTTCCAAATTTTTGTTCTTTAGTCACTAACAAGCACTTGTCATTTACCAGTTTTGTTCTAGGCTCTGGAGACTGAAAATTGAGCAAATTGCAGCTTAATGTCTGGCCAAAAGAAGTGCACATAAATCAAGTTGAAAATTTTTTTCACAACTTTCTGCCTGCTTCTGATAATCTTTATGTATTTTAAGACTGAGAACTCCAGAGACTTTCTAGGTGCAAATATTCCACAATAACATTTCCTCTGGCACACACCAGGTAAGTGGATAGTGAACAAAAATTTGGTAGATACAAGCCTATGATTTGGAAGACAGCTTTTTTTTATCAGAAGTAAACCAATGCTAGAAATACTCAAGAAAAAAAGTACTTGTTCTACACATCATATTATGCTTAGCAAAATAATCTCAACATATATGAATCTGGAGAGAAGTAAATATTTCTAAAATTTATAAAAATTCAGAAAGGTAGAAAAATACAAAAAGTATCTTCTAAAAGCAGATACTTTTCCTATGTAAAGCAATAATATTTGGATATACAATGGGTAAATTCATAAAGCTGATGGATGACCAATACATAGAACTTCTAAGAACAATCTTAGCAACCTCATCATTGCTAGTTTTTGACACATTTCAAAGTAAATTGCAGATTCCTGTACCTTTCCAGTAATTCAGCATGCTTTCAACTATAGCTCAATATATTTTATAGTTTTTTATGTAAAATTTTCATGAAATAAAAATTTGAAAAACAGAAGACAATCGTTCCCCAAAACTTTCCTCTTGTCCTCTCCTAGTTAATCTTCCTAGGTGTTGGCATCAAATACTGCATTTTCTCTACTAATTTTTTCTATCTTAAAACATATATTTAATTAAATCATACATTATTAATGCCTTTGAAAGAAGTTTCCTAACAGATCAGTGAAATTCATCTGTCATATTGTATGTTTTGGTAGCTTATTCTTTTTAATGCTTGTGCAACTCATTGAACTAAACTCAGTAATTACAGAGAAATCTTCGTCATTTTCCAAAAAAAATTTGTTTATCTAAGCTAGTCTGAACAATTTAGTCATGATATTCAAAAATCACATTGATTTATAACAAGTAGCACAGGATCTACAGCATTCTGAACTTAAAGGCCCCAGAGCTTTGCACCATCAAAGTGTACTGTTTATTAAGATCCTGCTTACCCTCGTTAGGACTGTAGCAATCACTATTTTCATGATTTTTCTCTTAACCATCTTGAAAGAAGATAAACTTTACAAAAGAAAGAGAAGAGGGGGAAAGCAAGGGAGAAGAAGAAGAGGAGTGAGTTTAATGACTCACGTTCCTGAAGGACCTGAGAAGGGTCTAGGAGGCCCTTGGTGGCAAGGACCACAGCACACTCTTCACTGCACCCACCTGAGTAAAGCCTGGGCGTCTATAGGGCCTGGGGTACAAAAGGCTTGTTTTGAGCAACCTTGCATTGACCTGCTGCAAAGAAGTACGATTAATTTCTAGAAAACCTTTAATTACTAATGATAGAAAAGTAGAAGGCACCAACGATTCATTTTCAAAAGATGATTTCAACGTTAGAGAACTAGGGTTTGAATCTGGGATTTCTCCAGATCCTTTTGCATTGGGATATCCTGGATGACCTATGGACTTCAGGCACTGTTAGGTACAGGGGTCCAGTCTCGGGTAACAGAGGGTGTGGTGGACCCTGGAGGCTGTGGCCTGGGATCCCCGAGCACTGATGCTTCCCCGGGTGATGCCGTGGGCAGCTGCTCTCCAACAGATCTTCTGCCATGTCGCTGCTGCCAGCTGACCACAGACAGACTGAGACCACTGAACTGTGAGCCAAATAAACCTTCCTCCCCTGAAATTGTGGGAGTCAGGTATTGTGTCCCAGCAAGGAAAAACTAACTAAGACAGAGACCAAGCATGTTTTCTTAATTCCCTAGGAAACACTTTTCCAAATGTACTCTGAGAGTATTTCAGTAAATCATCAGGAAAAGAGCAGAGGCCAGATGCCTTCATTTCAAGTGCTGCGGTGACCGTGAAGGATTCTGTAAGTCAGTGTAAGCTCCTGGAAGCTGCCCTCAAGAGTAGTGGAAAACGCTGCTTAAGATACCATAATTGCAAGTGTTTTCTAAGATCTCTAACCTGACTTGCTCTCCCTGAAAGTAAACGTTTCAGGGAAATTCCGGGTACGTGGGCCCACCTGATATTCACTCTTAAACATCTCACTGGAAGCTTTTTAGATTCAAGCAAAAGGAGAGATGGTATCTCTCCTTGTTTTGATCTTAATGACGACTAGCTGGTAATTGTAATACGTTCTTTTTTACTTTTTTCCTATTTGTTTTTTGTTCTAGTGGCCTATTTGTGTCTTTGCTAGAGATCAGATTTTAAGATACAACTAAAGTTCTTTGGCACATGAATTGATCATTGGCATGGCTGCTTCTGTGTGTAGCAAAGGTACCTTGTTGTGACCACACGTGTCACAATAACACTTCAGTGCCAGGAGAATGAAAATGCAGAACAGAACACAGTGTGACTGCCTAAAAAATACTGTTTTTCCATTCTTTTATTTTTTGCCTAAAGATCTTAATTACTTGTATTAAAAAAATTCAATTAACTCAAATGGTGATTTTCTCAAAGCAATTTATTTCATTGTATACAATTATGCATTTTTCAATTAAATGCACGTTTTATCCTTAATATGAAATACGTTTTCAAGACCTAAGGTTATTGTGGTTGGTTGAGTAAGTAGATACTTGCAAGGCACGTAGCATTTAGAGGGAAGACATCAGCTCACTGCTTCAGAAACAGCTGTTTAAATATTTTGTGAAGAATTCGAATAAATGTTTAATGATGGACACTTCTGGGTAAAAGGTGATCTAGAGTTTTTCTCTTTAAGCATTGTTTGAAAGGCATGATTAACACATGATAACTAGATACATATGTGGGGTGCAGTGTGATTTTTAAGTACATGTATACATCTTGCACTGATCAGATTGGGAAGATTAGCGTTTGTGTCTCTATCATTATTGTGCAATTGGAGTTCCTCTTTTTTAGTTACTCACAAAATACATAATAAATTGTTGTGAACTGAAGTGCCTCCCCCTTCTGTGCCTCTGTGGCCTCTCTTGCTCCCTCAGTTTGAGAATAGTAAACACTCAGATGGCCAGTCAGGGCAGAGTTTTGGGGTGTCTGTGGATGGCTGACGTGTGGGCCATCAAGCTGAGGAAAGATAATCTAACCCTGGATGTGGGGGCATCGACCAAGAGACCAGTGGCTGGAATTGAGCTAAAAGGGAAGCAAGAAGAAAGGATTCTCCTTCTGGGGGAGGTACAGGCTTCACCATCACGTGTAAACATCAGTCTCCAACACTGACTCTCTCCTGGATGTGGCTTGCGGACCAGCGCCGTTCTTGTGCGGACTCACATTGGCTGTTCTATAGAGGACACCAGACTTTTAATCGTGAGCCAATGCTCTTCTGTCTTCATGTCCAAATGGCTGCTGGGTCCTCTGGCTCTCTCATGTGCAAGTGGCCACTCCGAACACTGTCTTATGATCTGTCGGTCAACCCAACAGATCTCTTAATAAATCTTTAAATTTCTATTATATCTTTATGTATATGTAACTTGTCATGTTAACTCTGTTTGTCAAAGAACCCAAACTCATATGACATCTAAAAGCTTGGCTAAATATTACAAAATTTTTTTTTCTAAAAGTATCACTGTGGTAACATGGTAGTGGGCATTCACTCAAGGAGAGCAGAGGAGAGGCTCCAGTCGCTTCTACTATATGTGGGTGAAATTAAGCTCTGGTCTATATAGCTCAAGTGAAAGAACAACAGAAGAAGCACCCTCACACCTTCCATTGTATCCCATCAACTCGTTAAGTCAGAGGACCTTAGAAACACCTGCCTTGAAGCAGAGCAGAAAAAGACGTGGTTCCGAAGAACTTTCAACTATAAACTGGCACCAGAAAGGGATTTTAGACAAAATGCCCTCCTGTAAGTGATAATAGAGTTACAAGCCACACAGCTCGGTCAGACTTTTACTGTGGACTGTTGGTGACTTAGCTGCCCAGCAAATCCTGACACAAATCCTCTCTGCAGAAATCATCTTCATCTTAAGCTTCAAAAAAATTCTCAAAGAATTTTTCCAGAAATCTTTCAGTGACAAACTATCCACACTATAAGGAGAGAAAGAAAAAAAAAAAAAACAGCCATTGGAAGAAGCTACAGAACAACATGGATGACAGAAACAGACCCACAAAATCTGCAGGCACTGGAGTCACCAGACATGTGCTATAAAATAAGATTTATCAAGTTTAGAGTATAAGAAATAAACAACCAAATAAACAAGAAACAAAACAGAAATAAACAAGCTAAAGATCTATAAGAAATAGAAAAACTATAATTACTCTGATAATTAACTTAGTCATATAAAAATAATCAAGTAGCATTTCAAAACCAAATAAATAGTTGAACATGCTTTCCTTTTTATTAATGTGTGTGTGTGTGTGTGTGTGTGTGTGTGTGTGTGTGTGTGTGATACATAAAGTTTACAACGAACTTGAGTATTTTGTGAAAATACATATCACACCAACATTACTGAAGTGGCTCACCTGGAGAGGAGGAGACTTGGTTTTTTGTTTTGTTTTGTTTTTGTTCATTTTTATTTTATTATTATTGTTGGGGGGGAGTACAGAAGTGTCTGTGTGTCTCTGCCTTCAGTCTGCCCTGGAGTTGGGATGGGATTGCATCTCCCATGGGGTATCTCCACTCTGAAGATCATTCTCTGAGGAAGGACAGAGTGACAAGTTAACAGCAAGTGATAGCGGCACTGGCCTGTGAAGGAGACCCTGGACGTGGGGTCTACAATGTCCAGTCCTGGATGCGGGGTCTCGAGGACCCAATCCTGCCCATCCTTTACTTCTCAGGCCATTCAAAGGCACTTGCTTCTCACATTAAGTTTATTCCATCCAAGTACAGTTTATCCTGGATCCTGTTAGTCCTGATCTCTGGGCACTTTGTAAGAGGTGAGTAAGAGCCTTTCCTTCCCTGCTCTTGCCCATCTAGACTCCTGTCCCCTTTCCCTAGCATCTTTGGGTGGCAAGAGTGACCCAATCCATCACTGTAAGGGGGCCCTGAGTACCTAGTTATCACATATTTACTTAGATATTTTACATAATAAGTGAGATTTTGAAGGCTGTTTTTAGAACAGGTCTACTCCTGTCTGACCATGGTTTGTATTGAACAGTCAAAGGTGCATCATTTTATTATTGAGTGAGTGACTTGAAACATAACTTTTGTTTGTAGAATCTATCAGTTTCTCTGGGTAAAGGGATCAGTGGTTGTTCGGCACAATACAGCCTCTGTTTTACTCTCAGTGTGAGCATTTACTTTGTATTACTATTACTACTTATTCCTGATTTCATGGCTTTTTCTTTCCTGTTGACACTTAGTTTTTCCCTGAAAATATAACAATAAAGTGGAATAAAACAATGAGGAAGGAATTTTTTCAATTAACCTCTAAATTGTGATCTGTCTCAAGATCACACCCACTTCTATACTACGTGATTGCCCAAGATCAGGGTGTCCTTTGAAATCCTCTCCTAGATGAGGCAGCTGATATTTTCATATGGAGATCAACTGCATTTCTTGCCCCAGGAGATTTCTGCCCAGGTTAAGAGTCACAGTGTCCGTGTCTTTGAGGTTTAGCCTCATCTTTCCATGAACTTACCCTGCCTTTTTTTATTTTTCTGCTGAAGAGTATGCTGAACTTCTCTCCCTTCTGGGCTGATCTCAGTGCAAGTAGAAACTACTTGACCCATGGAGTGGCCATCGAACACCCTTGCAGAGACCTCAACTCTGCAGCAGCAGATGGTCTTTTACCACCTAGTTGCACTCACACATTTTTAGTGCTTCAGCTAACACGGTCACAACAGAAGTGCCAGGTCCACAGGGACCCCTGAGCCAATCCAGTGCGCACCACGGTGGAGGCACACCGCTTGCAGCTGAGAGGAGGGAGTGGGCGAACCTACTGGGACTGTGAGAAAGGAATGCCTGCCTGTAAGTGCCAATGCTCAAAAAGTGCTCATTTTGCCCAGTCTCCCCATAGATGCCGTCCTACGTAAGTGACGATCAGAACCTCAACTGTGTATCCCTACCATCTCAGCATTCCAGGAGACTGAGGCAGGAAGATTGCAAATTCAAACAATTTAGTGACTTAGTGAGACCCTGTCTCAAAAAGAAAGACAAAAGAAAAGAAAGAAACTGAGGATGTAGCCCTGCGTTCAATCCCTAGTGCCAAATAAATAAATGAATAAATAAATATACGTATATAAATAAGTAGTGTCAGAGTCTCCATATAAACCAGGAAATAATACTTAAGGAAAAGATAAGACATGAGGTATCTTCCCAAACCTTCCAATATTTACATTATGAGTACATGTTTTGTGGTTTCCCAGAGATGCTGACTCATGAAAAGACAAGGACACTTTCCATGTACCCCTCTACAATGTCCCTGGTAAGGGGCGATCACCACCCCAGAAGTTCTTCCCTTCATAGAAAAGTGTGATGCTTGTGACCTCCCTAAAGATCCAAGGCAGGACCAAGTTGCTCTTTGGAGCCATGCACCTTAGCAATACCATCTCTAAGAATCTCTTCCCTTTCCCCAAAGACACTTGATGTTGTGAGTCCTGCTAACAAAGCCACTAAAATGTATTTACTCTACCTAGAGAGAATTCTACAATTGAGAATCCAAAGTGGTTAACAGAAGATGCCTCTTGGCTAGCCTGGATGCACACACACAAACACACACACACACACACACACACACACACACACAGGTAATATCGGGGGTGAGCCCAAAGCTTTCATCCTGAGTCATATCTCTAGCCCATTTTTATTTTCAATTTTGAGACAGTTTCCCAGTAGTTGCCATCCTATGCCAGTGACACTCAACTGGGTGTGCCTGTGTATCCCTACCATCTCAGCATTCTAGGAGACTAAGTTGCCCAGGTTGGACTCAAACTTGTGATCCTCCTGCGTCAGCCACCCAAGGTACTAGGATTACAGGCCTGTTTTTTTTAAGCTTCTATTTTCCTTGCCCAAAATATCTCAAGAGATTCATCATATTACTACTCAATGGCAAGTGGGCTTGAAATCACACAGCATAAACTACTGTGTACTGACTCTACTCATAAGAGACTCAAAATGAATGCAGAGCATTGGGTAGTTAAGCATAATGAACCAATAAAACAATAGAATAGACCCTACCCCAGGAAAAGACCCCCAAGTACAACCTGTTACATGTTTCCCCAAAGCATAACGTATTTCCTCACTGTCTTAAACTTTTCTCCTTTTTGTATTGCTATTGTTTCCTCAGTAGCTCACTATGGCATCAAATGCGATACTAATATTTAGTGGAAATAAGTGGTAGGAATAGATGAGTTAGTAGAAATAAATATCCACCTTTCATCAAATTCTTATCACCTTATATTTCATAGTTACTTCCACTTCAAGACACTCGCTGGACTATAAAACCAATTTCCTCTAAGCCACATTGGGCACACTTCCCCCCGTCCAGCAAAACTCCTGTGTCTGCTCCTGTGGCAGTGCCCCTTGCCCAATTCCACACTATTTAATAGACTTGGCCCCGCTACCTCACACTCAAGACATCTCCCAAGCCCAGTCTCACAGTGCAGGCCTCTAACGCCAGTACTGCTAAGAGGCTGAGGCAGGAGCACAAGACTGAGTCCAGTCGGGACAAGTTAGTATTTAGTGAGTCTGTTGCAAGATAAAAGAATAAGACTTTTTAAAAGAAAGCTGGAGATGTAGGTCAATGCAAATTGCCTGGGCTTCATCCCCAATACCACAAAAAAAGGACAATTTCCAGTGCCTAGAACTGAGACGAGCTAATGTCCTGGGGAGAAACAGGAAGTAGATCTGGCCTGGACAGATCTATTTTTCATGATAAACTTAATATCACACTATATTCAGATGTTGGTAACTGATTTTAATTCATCAAAAGTACTTTGCAAGGTACATAAAAAACATCTGTGAATCACATTGAACCCACTGAACATCATTCTGGAAAAGATACCTGCCTGTCATCTGTACTTTAATGGACAGAAGTAGAAGAGGATAATGTGACTTTTGAGTAAAAGTTACTTGGCTCTTAGGATGATTTCTCTGCTTCCATACATAGTGTGATTCTAGATTCCAAATGGATGCGCAGAATTTTTCCAGACGTTCTTTAACCCCCATGGATTGTTGCTGAAGCCATAGGTTCTCTAACACTCTTTTTTGTTTATGGGGTTGTTTGGCTCCTGAGCATGAAATACAGGCGCTTAAGTAGAGGCGGTTCAACCACGGGCCTAGAAGGGTCTCCAGCTCGCCTTTGGTGAAGATTGCATGGAGATTAGTTAAATGGCCGCATTTACTACTCTATTCAAAACACCTGTAACTCTATTGGTGCCTAAACATTTCATTAACATTTTCTAACTCAGAACTTGAACTTAAAGGAATGATTTGAAATATTTTAAGACCTGAGCTGAGGTAAACTAGCGCTTAAGTCAATTAATAGCAGTGGTTAAGCTCAAGACAGTTCCGTGGAACAGCGCTTGCCTAGCAAGGCCCTGGGTTCCGTCCCCAGGGCAGGCGGGAAGGTGGGCAACCGCAGGCGACAGTGAGAGAAACGGGTAGTCTTTCTAAATAAATTAGCCACACTACTGCTAGTTACTTTTTAAATTTTGCTATAATGAATAACTTTATTATTTGTTTAAAATTTAGCTTTTTATATAGTTGGTCGTTCTAAAATCTCCAGAGATTTTAAAAAAAAACAAAAAACAAAAAAATCACACGATTCTGAAGGTCATGAAAACCCAATTATTTTAAATTTTTTCTTTAAGCAAAAACGTACTACTATGAATTGTAGAGGTTAATGGATTGTGTATGGTTTTTTTTAGGGTAATAACTTAAAAAAATACACATAACCAGAACAACTAAGGTAAAAAATGCAAGTTGTGTGACTATACTTTGATTCCTGGGAGTAAATATCACATTTTGTGATAGACAATCGGTTTTTGATGTAGGAGTTCTCTCTTCGGTTTCCTCTATTTGTGAATCTGGGTGTCTAACGTCTACATAGCTGGTAGAGTTCTCCTTGGTGGTTTTAATATCTGGCCACGTGCCAGAGAAGGACCAAGTGGGCGAGCATCCCGTGGGCCCGAACGTGTTGCTGAATCTCCCAATTTCCCTCAGCTCTGTAGGAAGCGCAGGGAACATTCGAACCACCTTCTATCTGGATACCACATCTCCAGAAGGATCTTCAGTCTCATCTACTTGACAACTGAACACAGGGCCATCGCTCTGAGCTGCGTCTCCTCCGGCCCCTTTTCATTGTTTGAGACAAGAGTCTCATTAATTTGCTAAATTGTCCTGATTACCTTGCAGTTTAGGATTCTCCTGCCTCCGCCTACCAAAGCACTGGAATTACAGGCCCGTGGTACCAGGCCAGGCTATGACAACCTATTTTAAAGAAATACCTCTTTCAAAGGGTGTGAGAGGGCGGCTGCAGCAGTCACTGCTGGGCAGTGTCGCGGCGAGGTGGAACTAGGCAGGGTGCACTGTGGATACGGGGCACAGCAGGAGCACACTCGCTTGCGCGCGCACACGGGCTGCGCTGACCTCGCCTGTGCTTCCCTGCTCGTGTACAAGGGAGCGTGCTGCGTGCGCGGGGAGGCCCGGAGGGGCCGCAGAGGCGCGCCCAGCTGTTGCTGTGGGACTGGCTGTGGGTGGCCACCAAGGTCTCCCCTCCTGCTGGCTGCCACCAGCTGCAGCCTAGTCCCTCTCTGCCGCCCTGGGCCGCCTCTGGGCCCCCGCAGCAAAGCCCCCTCCAAACACAAGCCCAAATGCCCTGCCCTCCTGAGATCGCGGCCTCCCTCCGCCGCCCCGCCCCCGCGGCCACGCGGCGCGCCGAGCTCGGGCCCAGCCGGCCGGCCGCGCGCTGACGGAGCCGCCGTCCCGGTCCCCGTCCCCGAGCCCGCGGGCACCATGACCGCTCCGAGCGCTGGGGCTACAGGTTGGTCACGGCTGCTGCGGCCCGGCTGCGCGGCCGCCGGCCCCTCGCGGGAGAGAGGGCGCGGGCGGGGGTGCGAGAGGCCGCGGCGCGGGGCGCGGCATGGGGAGGCCCCCACCTCGCCGCGGGGCGCCTGCTGGGGGTCGCGGCCCGGGGGAAGGGCCCGGAACCGCGGTGAGTCCTGGGCGCCGGCCCCGGACAGGGCCCCGGGCCTGGAAGCGGGGCGCCAGAGCCTGGCCTGCCCCGCGGGGCGTCTAGCAGGTGTTGGGGGTGGGGCGCGGAGAGCAGGTGGATGGATCTGGGGCTGAGTCGCGTCGCAGGTCAACCTCTGGGCAGGTGCGGGGACGGCTGTGCTCCCGAGGGTTTCCAAGGGGCGGGGGTGCCCTGGCCTGATCGTCCCCCAGAGGGCCTGCGGGTTTCTGTTTGCTAAATATCCCTCATCATTGTACAATTGGCCTGGTGGAGCAGCTGTGATGAGGGAGGCCACCCAGCAGGCAAACCAACGCCGTTTTTCAGTGGACCTCTGAGAGCCCTGCCAGGATGGCCTGGCTGGCATCTTCCAATCTCCCCACGACCCTGACCTAGGGGTCAGCTCCCAGACGAGAATGTTCCTCCTCCAGGATGGGGTAATACCTCTGAACTCAGATCCTAAGTTCTTGAAATACTGTAGGATAAAATTTTCAGTTCCAGCCAGTTTTTCAAGGACCACATTGTTGAGGATGCGTGAATGCATACACACTGTCAGTCCTCAAGTTTTCAATCTAACCCGTTTGTTGTGAACATCAACTAGGCCTGAGTTCCCTGGCAGTGAAATAATAATTAAAGGCCAGCGACTTTAGTGTCCGTGGTTGGGGGAGAAGAACACGCCCAGTGAATCCAAAATGAACAGGTGGCTGGTGTTTTTCTTAATTATGGTTCCTCTGTTCATGGCTATAGCTGTGACTCGGTGCTCCCTGGAGAACGTGAGCTATGACGTGTGCCTTTAAAGCAGGTGAATATTATGAGTGGCTTTTTGCAACTAAGGTGACATCTCAAATTTCTAAATAAGAATCTTGGCTTCACAAATTTTTGCAATTAATTCCCAAACAGGCTGGCTGTCATTCTGGTGCATGGCATTCTGTGTTGGAATATCTATTCTTTTGTAATATGTTTTGACCAAGTCATTGTTCAAATCAGATAGACTGAAGGAAAAAAAAATCAGGCTTTAGAGGAAAGCTAAAAAGGGAAAAGGCCTATTGAATTCTTACACGTTCATAGAAGACTTGATGTCTTTGTAGAGTAGGTGGGCTGTCTTGGAAGGGAACGATGCTGGAACCTCTGTAAGTGTTAAAGAGAAATCGCTCTTATGATATGGGAATAATAGAGTTCCAACTTTGGATGTGACTTGCTGGATATTCAGAGAACAAAAAATATACTTTTTTGGGACACTGGGGACTGAATCTAGGACCTTCACAATGAGCTCTATTTGCAGCTCAGGTTTTACTTTTCATTTTGAGACCAGGTGGCTTCCCTTTGCTAAATTACCCAGAGTGGGCTGGAGCTTGGGATCCTTTTGCCTCAGGCTCCCTGAATGCCAGAAGTATAGGCCTGCACTACCCGATTCACCTAAAATATATACTTAAAAAAACAAGCTACTCATATTAGTGATATTTTCTTACAGGTTAGCAAGCTGAAGTAGAATTTTCTTATCTCTTGGGTATATTTGCGGGTTGTGAGGCTGTATGAGATTTGCTGTGCTCACGTGTGTATGCCTGTGCACATAGGTGCATATTTATCATTTTTCCGTGATATGGAGTGAACTACAGAATTGTTAGGCCTATCTCAGTTTATCCGTGGGGAAAACAAAGAGAGTCACAAGCAGATTTCAAATTTTGTGAAGAAAAATTCATGTCTACGCCAGTCACTATATCCTAATGGAAGGCAGGTGTGTGGTCAGAAGAGTGTGTTTGATGAGGAAAAGAGACGGGCCCAACTGATATTCTGTTAGGAAAGATACGTGGGCAAGTACGTGGTGACACAATCTGTCTTCTAAATGTTGGCTTGGAAACAATATCTGGTGCTTAAGTTATGAATTATACCTCAAAAATGGTATCAGTCAGGTCCAGTGGCACAGGCCTATTATCCCAGTGCTCTGGGCAGGCTGAGGCAGGAGGATTGCAAATTCGACCCCAGCTTGGATGACTTAGTGACTCAGTGAGACAGTATCTGAAAAAACAAACATAAAAAGTAGGCTGGAGTGGAGGTCAGTGTGAAAGCTCTTTGCTCGACCCCCAGTAACACACACACACATGCACGTGTGTGCATGTAGCTCCGTGGTTAAAATGCTTTCCTAGTGTAAGCAGGGCCCTGGATTCTATTCCTACTATCATGTAAAAAAAATAGCTGAGTATGGTGGTGATCATCTATAATTCCAGAACTCTGGAAGCAGAGGCAGCAGTTGTAGGCCAGCTTGGGCTACGTGGTGAGTGCAGGAAGAGCCTGGAGTACAGAGCAAGACACTGTCTCAAAAAAAAAAAATTAAGAGGATAGGGGTAACAGATAAATGTAAAAAGAGACTGTATTCTCATAGTTCTGAGAGACTAACACAAATAATTGTAACGTGTGTGTGTGTATTTTCTATGGTCTTTCTAAGAGTAGAACTTTCTGTAGTCGTAGACATGATGTACAACTTTAAAACTAGGTTTTTCATTTAATAGTAATATATTGTTGATTACCAATAACATTATTATCAATTATTAATATACACATTTTTAAATCTTCTATACAGCTTTATTATGTATAAATTGTTAATGGCTTTGTAATACCTTTTCTATTGTATATAACCTTGCTTTACATGAATATACTTCTACAGTTAGGCATTTGCTTTCTCCAGCTTTTCATTGATTACAAGCAAAGTCCTGATATAGTACAGTGATTTATTTCTGTTTGTTTCTTCCCAAAAAATTCTTACCAGTTATATTTCTGAGTAAAATAAGTATCTATGCTATTATGGAGATATATATATATATATATATATATATATATATTCCATATAATGTAATGTAATTGCAATAATGATATAAATATGCATTATATATGTGTCCAATATTATATACATATGTATGCATATACTATGTATATTTAGTCTTGCATATGTAAGTATACATTACATATGCAATAATATTAGTCTTGCATATGTAAGTATACATTACATATGCAATAATATAAGTATACATTACATATGTATCAAATATTATATATGTATATATATATACTATGTATCTTTATTCTTGCATATCTTCAGATTGGCTTTCTAAAGATTTCAAGTAGTAATTTGGAATAAAAATCCTAGTGTGCCTTAGGAATAAAACTGCCATTTGAAATAAAAGTATTACACATTGCCTACCCTCATTTATGAGAATCAAAGATAAAATCATAACTTGGACTTATGATTTTTGTGCTATATATAAAGACTTGACCTTTATCAAGTTCATCTAAAGACCAGATGAAATAGTAAATAAAATGCACCTCTTAGAATAAAACAAAAAGTCTTTTAACCCCATCCATGCTACAATGCTGTGGAACTTATTACATAGGGGACTTGCAACTTTATTAAAGATAGCACATTTTATTACTCTAAAAAGTTGAAAGCTAAAAAAAGGCAAATGCAAAGTCTTAGGAAAAGTTGCTGTTAGGTTCTGCTCAGTTTTGCTTTTGCTTTTCTACTAAGACTTTAAATAAATGATCCATATTTTTTTCATTATGAGAAATATGTACCCCCCGTAGAGGAAGAAGAGGACCTTTTGTCTCTAGGCTGCAGAATCCCAAGCATTTCTGTTGGATTCTGTGGAAATGCAGCTGATAAGTAAAACTAAAGTTCAATTCACAATTCCATTTCTTAAAAAAAAAAAAAAAAAAAAATGGGCTGGAGGTATGGCTCAGCAGTTAAAGTGCTTGAGCAAGCGCTAAGCCAAGCACTAAGTACCCGAGTTCAATTCCCCAGCACCACATAGACTGGGCATGGTGGCGCATGCCTGTAATCCCAGCACTCGGGAGGCTGAGACAGGAGGATTGCCGTGAGTCTAAGGCCAGCCTGGGCTCTGAAGTGAATTCAGGACCAGCCTGGACCACAGAGCAAGACCCTGTCTCAAAAAAACAAAACAAAACAAAACAAAAAACAAACAAACAAACCCAATTCCATTTCTATGTGAGTTGTACAAGTACCACGGAAGAGAGATCCTAGGAGAAGGTCTTCATATGAAGGATGAAGACCAAAGATGGGAGCAGGGTGTTTGTAAGATGCTGGACTGCTGAAGTAATTTCTCCTTAAGGTCTCATGGCAAGTGCAGTTAGACTTTAAAAAAAAAAAAAAAAAAACTTCTCAGATGAAGGGATTGACCCCAGGGGTCCAGAGATGGAGGCAAGAACAGGGCCCTAGGGAGAAAGTCAAGAAGAACTAGAAGTAGGAAAGGCCACAACCCTGGGGCCAGAAGAGTCACTTATGGGGAGATCAAGAGTCAGAATTATCTCCAATTATACAAAGGAAGAAGATGAAAGGAAAACTTTGTTTGTGCAGAGGATGGTATGTAGGGAAGATAGCCAACAGAGACACACACACTGTCCAGCTCCTCCTAGCAGAGGGCACAGGGCAAAAGGAACACAGCCAAGTATTAAAATGAAATAAGTTCATTTTTTCTAATAAGTTTAAAAAATACCCAGATAAGCAGATTAAAAAGGATATCCTGTGCCAGGAAAAATAGTTAAAGCATAGCCAACATCTACATATAGCCTGGAGGACACTTTGAATTTGAAAATAATTTGAAAGAAAATAACCCATCAGCATTCTGATCAAATCTTCAAAGAAATTACATGTTCACAAAGAGACAGTTCTGACTGACTTTTCAAACCTCCTCCAAAATTATCCACAAATAGTAAAATGATATCCTGGAAAGTGTGTAGTCCTGAAAAAAATCACAGGACAAATCTCATATGATACTAGAAGAAGAAAAACTAACATATACTAGGCAAGTACTACCAAAAAAGATGAGATTGAAATATATAAATTTCAGAAAAAACATTTTACAAAATAAAAAGGACTTTACAGTAATAAAATGTGCTATCTTTAATAAAGTTACAATCATAAGCCTCCTACGCACTAAGTTCATAGCATTGTAGCATGGATGGTTGACAACCTTCTTGGGTGCAAGTTTGGGTAGAGTAGGAGACGTGGCTTATGGATTTAGTATTGTCTCCAAAATAAGGCATTAGGTGTGAGCATCTGAACCCGTAAAGAAAACAATAAAACAGAACCAAAAAGGGGAAAACATACTGAAAGGATGAAGTTTAAAAACTGAAAATACAGGTAATTTAACTGTACCATAAAAAAAGCTCCGATCTGGGACAAATAACAGCAACAAACTCAGCTATCACCCTGTAACCTATCAGAGCTTCTCAGCTACAGGTACCACTGCTGCGAAGTAGCAGAATGCTGAGAAAATGGGAGCGAGCTCAGGGAGGGGGTGTTGGCCATGCAGGGGAGGAGGCAGGTGGGGATGTATCAATGGGAACGATGCTGACAGAGGTCGGAGAGGGAAGAGAGTGAAAGTCGGGGTAGGTTAAAGGGAAGGGCAGGCCTTTACCCGTGAGGAGCTGTGGGTTCTCTTGTTAATAGCGTGTGATATGAAGATAAAACAAAGAATTATCTTTCCATGAAAAGCATCCTTGGGTTTCATGCCTCTTTTTTTCTAATCGTTTCTATTATAGTGAAATTCACATGTGATCAGTTTCACATATCACTTTCAGAGTAGAAATAGGATCTTTAAAAAAGAAAATTACTTCATGTTCTTGGAAAGTGTAAATTATGAAAGATGCAAATTGGCATTAGGTAACATGAATTATCGATGTCTTATAATGCAACTGAAAATTGGTTATAAAATTTTCTGTCAAATTGCTCCTTCTAAGAGTCAAAGTGGAGAGAGTAAAATAGATGTCGTAACTAGGAGGAGCATTTCTAAAACCAGAGCTTCCTGTGTTTTTGGGAAGGCCTTTCCTTGAAAAATCCTCTTCATTTCCCTAGGTTGAGTATATGTCAATATTTAATGGAGAAAAAATAATTTGAATTCTGGGGGTCCTCAAAGACAATTTCTCATTTTTATTAGGTAAAAACTTAGTGCAATGCTAACTTATGCTTAGTTGAATTATGAAATTTTGTTTTAATTTCTTAATTTGAACACGTTCAAAAGCTACTTTAAAGGTACATTCTAGATTTGAAAATTATACCAGAATTCTCAACAACAGAATATTTTAGTTTTCATAAAACAAAAATAGGTTGCAGTTATTTCTTTTTTAAGCAAATCTGGGCTGGAAGAATGGCTCAGTGGTTAAAGTGCTTGCCTAGCAACCATTTAGGTAAGCTCTAAGTACCTGAGTTTCATCTCAGCACCACATAAGCTGGGCATGGTGACACATGCCTGTAATCCCAGCACTCAGGGGGCTGAGACAGTAGGATTGCTGTGAGTCCAAGGTCAGCCTCGGCTCTAAAGTGAGTTCATGACCAGCCTGGACTATAGGGAGAGATCCTATATCAAAAAAAAAAAAAAAGATCTCTGAGGAAATCTTAATAGTGTAATGTACTTACATACAGTTATCAAAATATTTTTTCAGATGTATATTTTACCTGTATTTTTATAACCAAAATCTCTTGTTTTATTCCCCTTCATCAGAACAACTCACAAGCCACCTACAAAGAGTTTTACCAAAATACAATTTTCCCTTAGCATTATGGGGGCAAGGAACATTTATTTTCCTGAAACAATGACTCACATTTATTCTTCTTTGTGGAAGAGTAGCACTCCATTATATACCACGTTTTCTGTTGATGGTCATATAGAACACTTTCAAGATCTAGCTACTCTAAACGTGCGTCTGGCTGCATCATTGTATTATGATGTCTTTAACTCTTCCAGGAAGGTAACTACCAGCAGTATAGCTGGATCAAAGGATTTTCTATTTTCAGTTTTTAGAAGAACAGTTTTCTAAGATGAATGCAATTATATATCACAAACGTATGGTAACAGATATTATGAGCAAATGCAAAAACAAATCAATAAATATATGATTTTTGTATACTTTACCTTTGAAGATTTTTGATTTTATGTGTGTGAGTCAGAGAAAGCATGGGGTTACATGTTTTAGTCAAGTTGGCTGCTGTAACAGAACCACAGACGTGGTACCTTAAATAAACACTCGCTTGTTCCCTATAGTTCTGGAGGCTGGGAAAGACAGGCTTAATCTGTTTGCCATTTTTTGAGGGCTCTCTCCCTATCTTTAAATGGCGGCCTTCTTGACCTGTTCTCTTAGGCCTTAGAGGTTTCTCCTTTTAAGGGCATTAATCCCATTGTAGAGTGCCCCACCCTCAGGACCGAACTATCTTCCCAAAACCCATCCTCCAGATACCATAAATTTAGAGATAAGGGCTTTAATATATGATTGATGGGCAAACAAAAACATTAGTCTATAGCTTTGAAAATGCTTAAAAACGTTTAGATGAGTCAAATATTAAGGCAATCTTTAGAAAGTACTATTTAAAAGCATTCACTTTCTTTATAAAAACTTTGTGGATTCTTATCACAAAATGAAACAATCACAAAAAAATGGGGATCTCATGTTGATTTCTTATTGTTTAAATATAGTAGCGAGTTTTGGAAATCAGTGTTTTAAGTGATCTGTCTTTCTACTCTAACCCAGTGGTCTCCAATCTTGAAGATCTTTCTCCCAAGCCCAAGGGAGAGCAAGGCTCCCCCTGCTGTCAGATCAGCAGTTGCATTAGAACCCACTAGGAGCTCACCTCTAGGGAGCTACAGTTGCTTCCTTCTTTTTTCGTGGAAACCAGCCTGGTCCTTCTGAGACCTCACCATGGCCCAGGGGTCAGGGACCCTTGGCCTAACTTTTGTGGATTTGTATTACAAGATTAAGTAAAAACAATAAAAATAGTTATCATGAGCCTGGGGCATTTGTACATGCTAGAGCCTTGCCTTCAATGGCAAGACCCTTAGGGACATTCCCAACACTAGCAAAACAAAAAAATAAAATCCTGATTTTGATTTTTCAGACTGTTTAAATGATGGTAGCAGCTTACCAGATTAAAATGCTCACTGCTGGATGATTGGATTGTGAGAAGTTCTTGTACCAGTATAGGAAAGGCTTTATTTAGTCTACTCCAAGGTTAAGAAACTTTGAAGGTCTTACAAAATCATGTGTTCATCCTGTGGTGATTTTTAAACTTTTTATTCTTTTCCTAAAATTTTTTTACACCAGCTTTGTACTCAGAATAACTCAAAAAATTAGGTTCGTGTGTCTGTTCTAAATGTGGAGAAAAACACAAGGGATAGGAGGTTGGACTGAGTTTTCTGAGGTGGAGGGAGGCTACGACACCACCACAGGCAACCTGGTTACCTCCATTTTGTAATCAATGAAGAATCTGAAATGGCCAAACTCAGAGAAGCAGAGAGGATGATGGTGGTTTCCAAGGGCTACAGGAAGGAGGAAGGAGGAGTTTCTGATCTCCAGGTATAAAGTTTGGTTATGCAAGGTAAATAAGTTCTAGAAATCTGCTGTACACCACTGTGCTTACAGTTAACAACATCAAGAACCTAAAATTTGCTCAGAGGGTAGGTGCCATTTTAAATGATCTTGCCACAATAAAATAATGGTAGCATTAAAAAACAATGATTTAGGCAATATAAATCCAATACTCTGTTTTGTACTGCTGTACTGTTATAATTTGGGTTTCTTGGGTGCCATGACAGAGGAATATTAAGGCATCATGGTTTATCCTGAATTCTTTCATCAGTCCCAATTTCTTAAATTTTACTTCTACATATTCACTAGGTCTTTTATTTATTTAGTTATTTTTGCAACACTAATAACTGAATCCAGGGTTTCTATATCAAGCTACATCACCAGCTCTTTTTAATATATGTATTTTTTTTCTTTTGAGGCAGAGTTGCCCAGGTTGAGCTCATCATCCTCCATCCTCGACCTTTGCAAGTGCTGGGATTATAGGCATATGCTACCTAATAATTTTGAAGCTCAACAAAACCTCAGTGTTTCCAATATTAAAGAAGAAATAAACAATCCTTAGCAAAGTAGTCATGTTGTTTTAGGATATTTGTAGAAAGAACCAGAAGAAAAGTAACATGGTTCCTTTCTATGGAATTTAGTGAATAGATTCAGTATTTTAAAAGCGAGGGATCATTTTTCTGTTTTTAATCAGTGTGTTGACAAAAGACAGAGAAAAGAAGAGCCTATCTCTGCTGATGGCCCTTGGAATGTTTGGCTTCCTGTGTCGCCCCGTCTTGGGTGGCCTGGCAGTCCTCCTGGTTCTGGATCAGCGCCTAATGTGCTGCGTTTGCAGAGCTACATCCTGATTTAGTGAGGGTCAAGACCAAGACGAGTAAGTATCGCAAAGGAAAAGTGGTATTTGGAAAAGGGGGAGAATTAAAAGAGAGGGGGAAGACAGAGAAGCAGCACATAAGAAAAAGTGAATCAGGTATTACTTTTATATAAAATTAGATTTTAAAAAAAATCAATGGGAATGATCCTATGCCTACTGGGAAATATCTCTGTTGCAGAGACATGTGTTGCTGCTATACCTGGGGTCAAAATGCCAAGGTTATCTTAGTTCTGCTGAGATGACTGTCAGCAATGTTGCTGGGGGAACATGGGACTCCAGGCTATGATTCAGGGAGAAAGCACCTCCAAGTTGAGGCCAGATCAGAGGGCGGCCATCCAGCCCATTGAGGTTCCTGGGCACTGACTCCCCAGGAGTTGGAGGGAGGGAGCTCGGAGGGCAGGGCTCCTGGGATTGCCGCATTTCGGGTCTTCCTAGCTACCCCATTTCCGTGAGGAGAGGGTGGTAACTAGGAGGCTCTCGCTTATGTTCTCTGGAGAGGAAAGTCCCTTTGATAAAGCTTTAAGAAAGGTCGGATTAAAAAGTCTCCCAAGGGAGACTAAGTCAGTGGTAAAACTCAGAAGGATGCAGCTCCTTGGTGACCTGTCACAGGCTACCTGTGTGACCCCAGCAGGGCCCTAGTCCCTCCAAACCTCCGTTTTATCATGCAGTAGGAGTGACAGGAACACCTGCCTCATTGGGACATGGTGAGAAGCAGGTACACAATCTCTGTGAACCCCTTAGTTTTGTACGTAATAAACTCAGGAAGTGGTAGGTGTAAATGATTCATGCTTAAATTTTTAAAAATACTTTGTGCTTAATATTAAATGAAAATGCAATTCTAAACATAAAAAATAAAGGAGTCCTTAAAAATTAAAAATCAAAATGACCAAGATGCAGTATATCCATATTCCAATTCCCCAAGCTGTATGGAACCAATATGTATTGCAAATATACACTAGCTTAAAAAATTGAGATTAAAGTAGCCCAAATGAATGGTTGAAGAAAAAAAATTAACTCCCAAAATGTGGGGTATCACTTTATTAAGTTGCATATTCAACACTGAAAACCTGATCTAGAAAGAGACACTCCTACCGAGTCACTTTGCAAGTTCCTGTACATTCCTGTACATATCTGGATATAAATGAGCTTACAGGACAAGAAAGGCAATGAAGGGATACAGATGTCTTCGTGTGGTATTCATTTACAGTTAGGATTTTCAGCGCATCATATTTATTGACATAGAAAGATGTTCACAAGACACCACTGGCCGGAAAAAAGCTGGCTACAGAATGGTATTGAAGCAGCCACTTAAAAATAAGTGTGTGTATGGAAAATAAAATCTCCAAAGTAATATGATTCATGCCCAGTGGGAAGTAGCACCCTGGTCAAAGAAAATCCCCCAAGCAGAAGAGCGTTAGGTGATTATCATTCTACCCACAGCCCTTACCCAATGGCTGATTTGATGTAGGTGCTCAGAAGGTACTTGACAAAAACGATTCTCTTGAATTAGAATCCCCCAATGGCTTTGTTGTTGTCCCTCATTGTGTTTATACATTTTTTCATAATTTTTCTGCAACAAATTGCTGTTGCTTATATCGATGAAAATAAAATAGAAGTATTTTCTTGTAATTGAAGTATAGGTATTTAAGGTCTAGGAAAGCACTAGACAGGGAGCTGGATGGCTTGATACCTGAGTCTTCTTTGGCCAGGTGGCAGAAGTGCATGCTGGGAGTTAGTCGTTCATCGTCCCTTGCCCAGGGGAGGGACTTGGAGCCAGCAGTAAGTTGTAAGGTGTGAAAGGACCACTAGATGAAGATTGAAGGGTAAGCGTATCTTTGTAGAGGACTTCTCCCTTGGATGAATCAGCTGCACTACCCTGAAATTAAACATGTCATCTGCTGCGTCATGAACACAGAGCGTTCAAGAATTCTGGAAGGGAAAAGACCAGGTGTGTTTTCTTCAGTGTTAAGCTCATGTCATCTGTGAGCGTTTGAGATGTTCCTTTATTATGTGCACATATATAACATGGGCAGAATACCTTCTGTTAGCGGTGATGACTCCCTACCAAAGACATGGAAGTAAATTTTCATGAGAGTAAGGTAGGGTGATGTTGTTGAAGAACACTTTTTTTTCTGAATTTTAGTCTCTAAAGGGGACAAAGGTCTTAAGACACCGATATAAGTCCACCATTAGATGTGATGTTTGTGTGTTGAGTAGGATGGTAGATGAATCATTTTACTTGCATTTGTAACGACTCCAAAACTTGAGCACATACATGATCAAAAGAGTAGTTGTTGATATTGATATTAATCATAGTAATAATACCTAATTATTAAAAATCAGTGCCTTCTGTCTTTTTAAGGGCTTTTTATAATAAAAGTGATAGTCTGAGCTTCATAAAGAGGTCTGTTTCTCATTTACATATTTCTTCTCAAGCATTAAATCATTTTGTTATAATGGACAACTCACACGCTGACAGACAAAAATTGTCCAAAAATCAGGGAATAATGAATGATTGATGTGGTATTGGTAGAGAACACAAAAGACACAGCTGAAATAAAGAATTTGCTTCAGGGGTACCTGAGGAAGGCTTGAGGATGAAGAGTAGCGGTGTATGCTGCATGCTTGAGCGGATAGGGCATGTTTGCCTGAGTATGAAGGGCACTTCAAGGACGAATCAGTGGGTTTCTGCGTTCTTATATCCTTACGTTTGTAAGCTATGGAGAATGCCTGTGTTTTTCTCCTCTGTAGTGCAGTACCTGCCAGCCCAGTCAATAGATAATATTTGCTAAGTGAAAGAGAAATAGGAAAGCTGAGGTCTCCTGGGTTGCAGGAGTGACTATATCAAGTAGCTTGGAATATTCATTGTTTTGAAGTGTTAATTACTTTAATCCATCAACTTGAAAATCTTTGAAGTATTTCTTCAATTTCTTCATTGTAAAGCTCTGACTTCCGCAGCTCAACATGTTCATTGATATTTTATTCTTTTGTAGCTATAGTAGATGGGATTATTTTCTTAATTGTTTAAAAGAGCAGCTATTTGCATATAGAAATAGTACTAATTTTTGTTATGTTGATTTTATGTTGTGCAACTTTTCCTGGGTCCATTTACTAGTTCTTCAAAATTTTGGGGAATTGCTGTTTAGAAGATGATGTCATCTGCCAACAGAGACAATGGAAATTCCTCCTTTCCAACTTGGAGGCCTTTTTTTTTTTTTTTTTTTTTCTGTTGCCTAATTTTGCTCAGGAGGAATTTCAGTACTGTGTCAGTTACCAGTAGAGAAAGTGAACATCCTTATCTTGTTTCAGATCTTAGAAGAAAAGCTTATAGCATTTTCCCATTTACGGGGTTGCTGGCTGTGGGTTTGTCATATTAGCTGTTACTGCATTGAGGTACATTCTTTCTATACCTAATTTGTTGAGAGATTTATTTATTTTTTGTCATGAAAGAAAGTTGCTTTCGGCATGCTTTTTTCTACCTGTATTGAAATGATTACCTGAAAAAGTGATTTTTTTTTAAGGTAGAGGAAGGGACATATTTGAAAAGCAGCCCAAGGACTGCATATGTGTTCAGTGATAGAGTGCCTTCCTAACTCATGTGAGGACATGAGTTCGATCCCCAGGACCATGAGCAAAAAACAAAGCAGTACAGACCAGGAGTCCTATGACCTAGAAAGGAGCCTAGTGATCAGGAAAAATGAAAGGGACCACGCATACACACGGAAGTCGGGAATGAGAAGTTGCTATTGGGGATACGCATGACCCTTGTACATGAAGTCTTTCCAGCTGCACATAAGGGATCTGAAAGGTTCAGGGCAGTACAACTGTGATGCAAGAAGAACGAGTAAAGCATGCAGACCTGCCCCTTACCTGCCTGTTGTGTGCTATTCTAAATGATGGAGGGGTCGGTGCGGGCTCCATGTGTGCGTGAGGGAGCAGAATCCCAGGTACGTGGCTCAGGACTGGCGGGTAGACACAGCTGGGGTGGAGACCTTGTGGGTAGACGACACTAAGTGGAGCTGAAGGGCTGATGGGATCGCTGGAAGAAGACACGCTGGAAACCATGGTTTAGAAGATAGAAGAGCTCAGAGACGTTGTCTCTGTGTGTGTGTGTGTGTGTGTGGTGCTGAGGATTGAACTTACGGCTTGTTATTTGAGACAGGGTCTTCATAAGTTGCAAAATTGCCCAGTGTTGGGCTCAAACTCGGGATCCTCCTGCCTCAGCTCCATGGAGTGTTGGGTCTCCTGGCCTGTATCACTGCATGGGCTTAGACTCAGAGAGTTTACCACAGAGCCTAGTAAAGTCCCAAAGAGAAGGAATGATCCTTAGTATTATAGTACTTTGCATTTGGTTAAAGGATATTGAATAATTCCATATTAATTTGGTCAAGAAAGGGATGTTTGTTCAGTATCAGGAAACAAAGTAGGAAAATGAGGACTGATTGACAAAGATGGTGAATGTTTAAATCTTAAGAATTTATTACAGTAAAAGACACATCGCCACTGATCCTTCTCACCCCTTCACCCCCCATGCCAGACACATGAGTATCATATCTGTGCTGGGGTGGCTTCCTGAGTGGATGCGAACTGTTTATCTCTCATAGTCAGTTGGGAAAGTCCAGACGTTGCTTGGGTGTCAGCTCCAGCAAATGAGGGGGCTGAGGATAGAGCGTGATGCTTTTACAAGCCTGCTTTCCCCTGGGTGGCACTTCGCAGCAAGGTCCCCTGTAGGTCTGATCATACGTCATAAAGATAACTCAAGAAAGAGGATTTTCAGAACTGCTTCCGATGGTAGGAAGAATAATGGGGTAAGTGTGTTCAAGCATGAGGGGAGTGTCTTGAGAGGAAAGACGGACAGCACACCTTTACTGTGAGAATTTGTTTTTAATTTAAACATTCTCCATATATTTCGCCACTCCCAGTGTATGTCAGTAGAAGTTAAATTACTATCATGAATAATGAAACTTGTATCTTCCCTATAAAAAAAGAGAGTAATGAAACAGATTATGCTTTGTCATGGTATTGCTGTTAGCAGTTTGTGAGTAAATGATTTATCAATGAGCATATTGTGACTGCATAGCCTCTCTCCCAGTATTGAACTATTTAAATAGAAACTTCTTTTAATAAATGTGAAAAAGCTGTGGCAAGCCGTATTTTTCAAATTCATATGTACAGCTCAATGACACTTCTGGAAATAGGAAAAATATTGGCTCATAAATACACAGTAGTGATAAGGCAAAGACACAAAAGAACGATTTACTATCAGAATACTAAGCTTATCTAGGAGATGCGTGTATCCCTCCTGGACTTTGTCAGGAGAGAAACAGTCTGCTGTACTCGGGTATACGAACTCACCCGGGTAAAACAACATGGAGTGGTCGAGAACAGTATCCACATGGTGCAAGACAGTGCTGCTAAGTACAAAGCAAAATTGTTAAAATCAATTGCCCCAGATTAATCTTTGATTTTTCATATGTCCAAAACTTAAATTTGTTCTATTGATCAAATATTGTCTATATCATTTTATATTCTTAAAATCAGTCTTAATTTCAGTGATTCAGGAGTCTCTTGTTGAGTATAATATACATATGGATGAGGTAAGGCTCTCTGAAGTTTGGACATTATTTGATTTGGTGACACGTTGGCAGCAGGTAAAATGAACATCAAAGTGAGTGACAGCACCTGTCATTCAATTACAGCTGTGCCGCTTTGATGGGTCAAATATAGCTAACATGGCTGCCTTAAGAATGAATCCAGGATGTACATTTTTCTAGATAAATCAATCAGAAATCCATTTGCTTCAGGTAGCAGATTAGTATAAAAGGTGAATAGAAAATAGAATTTACATGTCCATCAGTTTCCACTGGCTCTGTAGAAAAGGGATTACAGCTTTTCCATTAGGTCTAATTCTACCCCGGAATCTCATTGTGAAGACATTCTTTTACTCCTTCCTTTTTGTTATGTGATTTTGAAAATTTTCTTTAAAAAAAAAAACTTGCAACCCGTCCTTAGATGCATGAGACTGTCATTCAAGAGGCATCTCAAATTGAGCCCACCAGATGTTCCCCTCCCACCCCAAAGTAAATCAGAGAGCAAGCAAAATTTGGATATTCTGCATACATTTACATAGGATGTCAAGAGTCCCTAACTTCAATTATGGAAAGTAAAATTAATTAGTGACACCTATTAAAAAGTCCTATTCAAAATAAGTATCGAAGGTAGGAACAGCCTGGAAATACCTGGCACATCTTAGGGCCAATTAGGTTGATTTCTTCTGGGATTGGGAGAGGTACTGGCTCAGATGGATAGAGGAGTGAGTACACAGGGAAAGGAGCGATGCTCACAATTCTCCATGTGAATCTGATTTACAGTTGTCATGGTCACTTCCTCCTCACTGGACATAACACCTCCAGCTTAAAGGAGGAAAGGTTTGTTTTGGCTCACAATTTCAGACATCTTAGTCCATGTGTGGTTGCCTGACCATGATGGAAAATCCTTACATAAAGGTGAGGTGCTAAGATACAGCAACCAGAAAGCAGAGAGAAGGGAGAGGCTGGGAGTGCAGCATATCCTCCCAGGTCACACCCCCTGGCCCCTCCCTCCAGCCACACCCCATCTCCTAACAGCACTGTGAAATTCTGATGGGTTATTCCAATGATGAATGTAGTGCCCTCCAAACACAATGACCTTCCAAACACATGAGACATTGGTGGAACATTTTATGTTTAAATCTCGTTTGAATCTGATCTAGAGTTCCTTTTCCCTGAATTTCTGTGGTTTCTTTTAATTTCCAAGTGGAAGTTATAAATGAATTTGTTTACACATAAAACAAAAACTTTCTTATTATTCTCGTGCTCCCGTGAGGACTGAGTGGCACTTCTCGTTGTCCTAGTTCTTGTTCCCTCTTGTGGCTTCATGGGCCACCAAACAGGAGAGCCAGGGATTTTTCTTGGCATTAAGGCTCTGACGCTTTTCTGACGTGGCATTTGCACAGCTGCACGCTGCCGGGGAGCTCCCCTGTGGTATCTGCCTTTGGCTGCTATCCTGATAGATCTCCTAAGAGACCAGCATGATCACCTGTACACACCTTAGACTTTGTAATCATCTAGGGCTTGTCCTATATTAAAGTTTGCTTGGTTGGCCTTGGTCAAGTTGTTGCCTACCGTGAGACTAGAGTTTCTCATGCATGCTTAAAAAGACAAGGCAAAAACAAACAAACAAACAAAAAAACTTTTGGTGAATATCCCAATGAAGGGATTGGTTGGATTCAGAGAGGAGATATCAAGATTTGACTACTGTGAACCCATTAGAGGAATAGGAAGCTGGGGTAGAGTGGTGACTTGAGTGAAATGACTTAGGCGCGAAAGATTAATATGTTAAACACCACATGGTTTCTCGGACTTGGAAAACCCAGAACACAGACATTCTTTGGAACCATACGAAGTGATAGCTGAAGCCGAGGGAAGGGACAGGGAAGGGGTGGGAGGGTAGAAGGTGGGAAGGGATTATGAAGTCGATGTGATACATAGATGTATGAAACACCCAAATTCATTGTAAATACTATGTATTACATTTGTATATTAATAAAAATAGTGGGGGGAAAAAGACAAGGCAATTCCTCCATTTGGTCCATTCTAAAGATTCAGTAAAACATCACTGCTAAGTACCTCAAATTTAATTGTATAACTAGTAAACACGAGGCACTCTTTTTTCTATAAGACTCAATGGAGGTGTTAATCAAATGGGAAGTCTCACTGTGGACACAGGGGTTACCCAGCACCTGCCTTGACAACATCTCTTCACTGTTCTATTACAAGTAATTGCCATTTTTGTCTCAAGGCTGACATTTAGGAAGCTCCCCACTCACCCACATGTACCACCTCCGTGCTGTTGATCTGTGGAAGGTGGTGACAATGGCTGCAGGTAGGAAACACACAGCAGGATCCACATGACTCAGAACTGGGGAGACTCACATGAAAAGCAGCATCCCACTTGGCTCGTCAGTGAAGTTTGATGAAGAATTTACCTCAGAGTGGCCGGAAGATTTTAGATGATCACTGCATGCATAAAATTAAATTTAAAAACACGTCCAGTTAGACAAGGCTCTGCTCCCATTCTCTGTGATGTCTATTCTTCTGGGAAGGACAAAGCTTGGGGACGAGCTTGGGCAACCCGGGGAAGGGCTGTGTATTTCATCAGGACTGGTCAGCAAGCAGTCCTCTGTCCAAGAATGCCTGAAAGAGGGTGAGCTCTAGGTGTATGGACGTAGATATATGTAAAATCTAACAATATGTGTACCAAAAAAACCAAACGATTGTATCCTAGCTATTCTACAGCAGTTGTTTCTAAGCTGCTTATAAAATACTTGCAATAATCTATTGGGGGAGAGAAAAAAATCAACTGGTTATTAGTATTAATTTTGCCTCATTTAAAAATTTCTACTATGTGTTTGTCACGTGTGTGTGTATGTATTATCTACAGGTGCATACACATGCACAGGGATCTTTGTGGGTGTGATGAGGTGAATGACAGAGCGCTCTCTCTTTTCCTAGACTGTGGTTTTGTCCCTGCTCCCCAAAGCTAACTCCAGCATGCTCAAAAGGAAGCAGAGTTCCAGGGTGGAAGCCCAGCCTGTTACAGACTTTGGTCCTGACGAGTCTCTGTCCGACAACGCTGACATACTCTGGATCAACAAGCCAGTAAGTCTCTTTTGAAGTCTGGGAAGCACATGCTGTTGTAAGGGAAATTTGATTCTTCCATTCAAAACTCAGGTTCCGTTGTCTTTGAACTGTCTTTCTGGCCTGCAGAGAAATGCGGATGAATCTGCATGTGGAAGTTAGGAATAATTCAAATGAAAGCAGAGGTGCCTCTGCGGTGAGTTGGCACAGAGGAAGACACCCCAGGTGGTCCGGTTACCACCTGTCCTGCTCTACAACCCTGGCTCACAGACTCACATCACACAGTGCAGAGAAAATTCTAATTCCCACGCTGGTCTAAGATGAGCAAACTATTCTTTTTTTAATGTTTTGGAATGGTGTGGAATAAACCTAGGCCTTGCACTTAGCTATATGCTCAGAACTTTTTTTATTTTTGTTTTTTAAATTTTGAGACAAGTTTTAGGAAGTTGCAAAATAGCCCAGGTTGGGCTTGAACTTGCCATCTTCCCACCTTAGCCTCCCAGAGTATTGGGATTACAGGCCTGCACCATCATGCCCAGCATCATTCCTTATTAGGCAAATATTAGAATCAGTCATTGGCCTATAAATGACTATCTGAACTCTGATAATCTTTCTATTTGTTCATTTTAAGGACTTGACTTGCTAGTTTGCATAACTATAGAACTCATCCTCCAAACTAAACACTGTCTTTGCAGAGAAGTATAAAGTGAATAAATTAACATGACCATATATGTGTCTGTGTGTGTGTGTGTGTGTGTGTGTGTGTATTCAAGATAATATTTAAATATTTAAGAATTATGTAGTAAATGATTTACTAGCAATATTATGAGTTTGGCATGTAGACGCAATTGTTTTTCATTCTAGATATTCTTTGTATATGTTTGTTTGGTTGCTTAGTTGGTTGGTTGGTTGGTTGGTTATTGTATAGCCAAGCTGGTCCTGAACTCACTAAGTAGCGGAAAAACCCATTTGCTATCTTTTTCTTCAAAATGTTCTCCAAAGTAAAAGGAAAGTACCTATATTACCTTTTTTTAAATGTAGAACAAAGTCAGAATTTCTTGAAGTCTTATTCATAGATTATATATGATGCAAGTTAAAAGGAAATCCTACATTTGTATCATGTATTCATTTATTTAAAAAGCACTTGCACTCACTATGAGAGGTTACTGTGTTAGATCCTGAGATATTATGGTAAGTTAATCTTTCTAATTCTATGTGATCAGAGTATAAAAAAGGAAAGGGGAACATCAAGCTTTTACATGAACAAATTGCTAACATGTAATTTAATAAAATCTAAATTTTGTATATGATGGTCTGATGACTTGGGAATACTGGGAGACCTTGCTTTAAAACTAGGATTTGGCTCTGTCAGACGCATGACCACAGGAACATCCCCAAACCTTTTGAATCTTAGTGCGTCCTGTGGAAAATCAGCTGCTTTGAGAATTCAACATTATAAAAATATGTGAAAATACTTAGCACATGACACACTTGTTCCATTCTTCCTTACTTCTGTACTGGTGGAATAATTTAGTCTTATTACAGTTTTTTCAAATAGTGTGGCTCCTAATACAGTGTAAAGTGCCAGTGTGTAGTCACCAGTCACTGTGGGCCTCGTTGCAGTGGGTCCACTCTCTCCTGCGCATCTGTGCCATCATCAGCGTCATCTCCGTTTGCATGAACACACCAATGACCTTCGAGCACTATCCTCCCCTTCAGTACGTGACCTTCGCTTTGGATACTCTACTGATGTTTCTCTACACGGCAGAGATGATAGCAAAAATGCACATCCGGGGCATTGTCAAGGTGAGTGTGGCCATGTCACTTAAGTTGATAACCAAAGTGCATGTTTAAACATCTTAATGTAATATTTTCATATTAATTTCCATAAAACAAAACATTTTGGTATTTTATCCACAATGAAATTCTTTTAAACTCCAGAGATTTGTAGGAGGAATATAATGTTTGAAAGAATAGCTAAAGGAGTAATGACATATTAGCTAGCTTTCCTGTCATTTAGACACAATACGTAGTAGCCACAACTTAAAGGGGGTGAGGTTTAGTTTCAGAGGATTTCAGTCCGTGGTTGCCAACAGGGCAGAGCATCTGGATAGAGGGGAGTGTGAGGCACAGGTGTTGATGGGGTTCACCATGGCTGGGAAGGGGAACAGAGCGTGGGTGCTAACAGAGAGAATCCCCAGACATAACAGGCTGCGTGGTTCAGTTCCACCAGTGACCGTGGGCCTCTTTCTAGCTTTGTGATGTGCTTACTGCCTTCCTCTGTCTTGAGATTCTTAAATATGCTGCTTCATTACCTCGTGGTACAAAATGTCGGTCTTCAAAATGGGTTTTGTTCCTTCTAAGTCGTTTGATCTCTTCTCCTGACTGCTGAGGGACTCTTTCCCTTTATTGTCAAAAGCAGTAGTTGTAAGGAAATACATCTTTTTGTTGACTGCTATGAACCTAGTTTTCCAGGTACAGCGTGTGAAACGTGTTCCATTTTGTATTGTTCCCCAAGAGCCCTTCCACGTGTCGGTTACGTCAGGACCTGTGTTGCTCAGATTTCTACTTCCTTTATTTTTAAAATATGATTTCATTTGTTTTTACCTTTTCCATTTCTGTCTCTGTGCTCACCATTCTTTCTCTTTACTCCTGGATTCTTTCTAGTCCATTTCTCAGTCCATATTTTATATTGCAAAATTATTTTCTGAACATTTTCTGTATTTTTCTCACATGTCCATTTTTGAGATATTATTTCTGTGTTTTCCTATTTCTAGCTTTTTGTACAATTTTTTTTATTTTTCACTGCTGGGAATTGAGCCCGGGGTCTTCATCATGAGATATATCTCCAGTTCACTTTTATTTTTTGTTTTAAAATAGTCTCATGAGTCACAAAGTTGCTAGAGTGGGCTTAACTTGTAACCATTTGCCTCAGCCTCCCAGAATTTTGGAATTACGGGTGTGTGCCATTAAGCTCAGTGAGTGTTTTTTTTTTCATAACTTTTATTTATTTCTTTGGTCATTTTGTTACATTTACTACACAATCCACCTTTTTATTTGTGTGTACATGTTAATGTGTGTGCATTATTTGAATCATTTTAATCTATAGCACATTTGTAAGGCGGACCAAGAGGCCCTTTGTCTTGTTCGTGTTATGGCTCCTCATGTGAAGGGGGAATTAGGTATTATGTGTAGAGTGGCTTTCACGATGATCAGTGTAAGAAGTCCTTCAGCTGTTGTTACCATGACATACATAAGAGCTACGGCTTCTCCTTTAATCACCTACACGGATCTGAGCTCTGGTTTCTCTGGCCCACTGGCCCTCTCATTTAATCCTTCCCACTCACTGGCCCCACGGCCCGTTCCTAACCCCGTGTGGATCCTACACCAGCAGTTGCTGTTTAATGTGATCTCTGGTCACATGCTTAGGGCAGGACATCCCATTGCCTCTTCCCTTATTACCAGGCTTCTGTGATATCTGTAGAAACGTTTGCTTTCGTTTTGTTTGTTTTGCTTTCACCTTCCATTCGTAGACTGCTGAGTTGCACGTTGACAAATTCTCCCATTTGTTACTCCTTTTCCGACTCAGTATCCGCCTCATAGGTATTAGGGTTCTCTATGGTGTGGAATTCTATTCATTCATGGGAGGGGTCAGCACGCACCTGGCCTCAATGAACGGAGTTCAGGTCTATTCCAGAATTGTTGTGATCTTCTCACAGTTGCTAGACAGTTTTTTGTAAGCACTAGGTTTATATAAGTGCAGGTTCTGGAAATTAAGTAGCTGTCTCTAGAGGGAAGTTAGTCTTTGAGGAGTGCCAGCATGTCTTTTGTGTGTGTGTGTGTAACTTTCCTCCCTGGGGCATTGACTGCCCTGTTTCATGTCTTCTGATTCAGTAGGGCCCTAGGTGACTGTCTCTTGGGTACTGTGGCCAACCAGCCCCAGCAGTCTCTGAAGCCGACTATCCCAGGTGGAGCACTTTGTGATTGAAGTCTTCATGTGCTGAGTTCTACAAAGTTCCCACTTGAGTGAAACAATGCGTGACTCATTCCTAGAACAAAACCCTCATTTCTTTTGTCATTTAACGAGTGAAGACATGGTGGATTTCTCATCGCAAAAATGACAGTAGGCACCACTGCAGTTGTCATAGTCCAACAGTGACAAGCACAGGCGAACACGATGCATGAATTATCTCTGCTCCAAGTGAAGACAGTTGAGTTAAGAGGAGCGTTGATGCTTTAAATATTAGATGATGAATTAGTTGTTAAGGAAGAAAAACTTCCTGGGTGTGGTGGAGGACACTTGTAAATCCAGCACTCCGGGAAGCTGAGGCAGGAAGATTTCCGGTGGCCTGGGCAACTTAGATATTTGAAGAGACTTTGTCTCAAAATAAAAAGAAAGAAATGTCTGAGGATATAATGTGAAGGCCCTGAGTTCAAATGGAAAAAAAATTGAAAAAAAAGTTGATTTACAGCCAAGTTGTTTTCAAACTGCTATAAATTAGCTACTTTTGATAGGTGTTTTCCAGCAATATTTTGATGATGAAGTATTTACTGAAATCCAATTTTTTAAAGTTTTTGAATCTGTAAGAATTGAACATTGAGCCAGATGTGATTTTTCTGTTTTTTACTAGAATTAAGTATAAAAATACTATAGCTTTTTTAGTAATATTGCATCGTTAACATTATCTTGAATTAATTGGCACAGCTTTCTGTCTGCTTAAAACTGGTGTTAAATATTTAATGTTATCTGAGCTTTCAGTTCAATAAGGTAAAACATGAGGTCCGATTATCCCTAAGACAGCTGTGAATGTATCATCTTGGTGAATTTCTACGTCCTCCTCATTGGACGGTGCCAGTTACAGCAAGTGCTGCTGTCTTTTTTAGGATGTAATCTGAATCATGTCGACACTAAATCCACGTAAGAACTTTATTGGGTGTTTTACTACCTTTTTCTTCAGATACACATATGGTAACAGGCATAGAGCCAAGATTAAATGGAGTTTGACATGACATTCTTAAATTTTAAACTTACTCAGACTTACACTTACCACCTATATTCTGTTAGTTTAAATTGGAAAGCCAATTAGGACAGCTCTCTCCAATTTTGACAAATGTCACTACATCACTGTCTAACTCCGTTATAATAAGTGTACCCGCCTATTCCTATATAATTTAAAAATTATCTAAAATACCCATCACTCACTAATTTGAACTTACTGAACCCAGGCCTAATGTGCCTACTGGAGAAATAAGTGAAAGTGTGGCCCAGTTGTGCACACCGATACTCCTAGCTGCTTGGACAGTGAGGCAGGTGGGTTACAACTTTGAGGCCAGCCTTGGCAACTTAAGACTGTGTCTCGAAGTAGGAAAGTGGGGGGGGGGGGGGGGGGAGGAAGGCCAAGGGCATAGCTCAGTGGCACAGCATTTGCCCAGTACATGCTAACATCTTGGGTTTAATTCCTAGTTGTGCAAAAAAATTAAAGATGTAAAACAAACCAATATGCTAATATACTATTTGCTGTATTTTGCTCAATTGCTGATTTCTTTAATTGTTTCTATATTCACAGACCCTAAAAATAATAAATTCTTCTTATTACTTTAATTATAAAATGTAAGATTGTAGGGCTGGAGGCATACTAGCACAATATATGCTTAAGCACTTGCCTGGCAAGCACAGGGCCCTGAGTTTGATTCTCCAGCACCACAGAAGCCAGGTGAGGTAGCACACACCTGTGGTCTCATCACTCAGGAGGCTGAGGCTGCCTTGAGTGTGAGGCCAACTTGGGCTACGTGGTAAGTTCAGGATCAGCCTGGACTCTAGAGCGAGGCCCCAGGGAAAAAAATAGTAAAATGGTAATACATTCATCCATTAACAAGACGCATCCTAAATTCAGAAGCGTTAGGCTGTGTTGAGACAAGGGAGGGTATGTCTTAGAATTAATGATAAAATACAGCGAAGTGGTCCTGGGTGGGTAAGCTGCAGTCCCAGGCCCCCTAAGAGGCTGACCTTCAGAGGAAAGAAGATATTAACCCACTAGGATTAAACAGCTAAGTGATTCAACAGCACCAGCACGTGATTTGGCCCAAAAAGAACGGAGACATCACCATACCTGCATCCTGCGCAGCACACCACGGCCTTGGCATGTTTTATGGTAACTTCGATGTCTTCACTGATGCAAATATGGCTTCATTGTAGTGATTTGAGGGGAAACACTTTTACAAATATAATTGACAATTATTGGTACAAGTAGTCTCCAGCTAATGAGAGACAGATCGTCATTGTTTTGGGGATGCTGGAATAGTGGTTTGTTACAGTTATTGAGGTGGGCGTGGGAGTGAGCACACGAAACAAGACTGACAGGTATGCTTGGGGGTATCAGTGAATACCAGGAGGGGTAGAGCCCAAACAAAGCCCAGAGCTGTCACACTGAACTGTATCTCCAATTGCTGACTGAGACAAGATCTCAATCACTAAATTGCTCAGTCTGGGCTCTCACCTTGCAATCCTCCTGCCTCAGCCTTTCAGACAATTTCACAGGAACCAAATGAAGCCCCTGGGATGCACAGGTGTGGAGCAGTCTGGCATGGAAGAGAGCCATAGGGAATCGCAAGTACCAGATGGGTAGTGTTCGCAGAACCACTGGAGAGGATTTGTGAAGGGGGCCCCGGTGCCTTGTGGGGCTCCGCATGCCCTGTGAGTGTGTCCTGCAGAGACGCACAGGGGTTCTGATTCACTAGTGACAGGATCTGATTTATGTTTGAAACCTTCACTCTTGGTGGTAGCAGGCTTGATGTGCCCACCACTGGAAAGAGACATTGATGTCCTTCTGGCAAACATCATCTTTGAAATTTCTTTCTGTTGAGGAATATGTTTATTTTAAGAGTTTCCTCTCCAGTATACCATTTCCCATGTGAGTGGTGTCTGCCAATTCATTCCCGCTCCCAATAATTTGTTTCTAATTGCCATGCGTTCCCCCAGAAGCATTCTAGCTTGCTATGATCCTGAGGCAAAGAGGAACTGTCTGGATGATGCGTATTTATGCTGGTGCTGAGGATCTTATGGACTGCAGACTTGGAATTTTTCCACGATGCTCACTTATCTGGAAACAGACCCAGCTAAATGTAGCACGCATTCTTTGAGCTCTGCTGAAGCAATAAGTAATAATGCTGAGACGTGGTGACAGATAGTATGCTCATAAAGCCATGCCGAGCATATCATTTTTGACTGTGAAACACAGCCCTATAAATACAGGTGGTTTCTCTGCTGCTTGTTAGGCATCTTAAGGTACTTTGTTGTCCAGGGTGATTGATCAGTAGGCTCTAACTCTTCACTTTTATACAAATTGGCAGAGCGTTCTTGAATAACTCCTCTGCTCAGGTTCCCGCTGTGGATGTCTGCCCACAGCCTCTCATTTCTGGTTGATACAACAAACACGTTAAAACCTTTCTTTCACATTCGAGGTGTTAAGCTGTCTCAAGTACAATTAGGCATTCCTGTCTGATTAGATCTGCATAAGTGTTTTGGAAACAAAGGGGCCAATTTACTATTTATAAATATTGTAACTATGGCATCCATGAAGTAGGATTTTAAAGAAGCTGGATATACGTATAAATGAAGCCATAGAAACTTGAAATCAATTATGGTAAGGCCTTTGAAGACAAAAATTGAAAGAGATGATTGATGAGTTGCCAGACATGAAGTATAATCTGAGATTACATTTCAGAGTACTAGATATCAGAGTCTGTATTCTTCTACTTACTGATATTTTAAATATACTAGGCCTTATTGATTATTAACAATGATTGATATGATAGTAGTTTTAATTTCTATCCGTTTAATTCTGATTTTATTACAGTGGGCACATGATATAAACCAAGACCCTTTTTAAATCTATTTGCATGAGCTGTCTGTGTCTGTGTATCCAAACTGGTCTAATCCAGGAAGCATCCAGAAGTCACCTCATAATCTCATCTGTAGTAAGATTTCATTATCATGCAGGAGGAGTCCTAACTTTATGATATGAACTTGAAATTTACTACATCTTCATCTCTTTTCCAGAAAGGAAAAGATTTCTTTCCAGAAGCAATATTAGTAGTTTCAGTGAAAGATGGATGGATGCCCTTGTTCAGTGATTTCCTGCTGTACAGCAATCTGCAGGTGCCTCTGTCTAGAACGTGGTTCATGTGCCAATTTGACCATCCACCTACAGCAGCCGAGTGTCGCACACTGAGCTAGGTGCCGGGACTACAACCCTAAGTCATCCAGCTTGAAGTTTCAAGGTGTCACTATCTTCAGCCACATCCAAACACTTAGTACAAAGAATTGACTTTTCATGTAGCACAAAAGAATAAGCTCAGAGAAGTTTTATGTAGGAAACCTAATTTCATCATATAAATTTGTGAAGTAGCCAGTGAGGGGTTACTAAGGACCATTCTCAAGTAACCAGCATGGTCAGGAGCCAAAAGATCTATTGAGTAGTCCTCAGTTGCAGAGGTAAAGTCTCATTTTACCTCTTACTGAATTTCCTTCATTACTAAAATTATGAGCTGTGAAAGATACTGGTTATATTGTCACTGCATACAACACTTTAACGACAAAAATAGGGTACTAATACTATTTTGGAATTCCTACTTGATTTCTTGTGTACCCACTGGCCCATACTTAGTTTTTTTCCCCCTTGCTTCATATTTAGCCATTAATGGTTTTGATTTTAAATAGTTTCCTGATGAGCCCTATAAAATTTCAGTTTCCATGTTTAAAATTCCTTGCATTCCAGTAGTCCTGGCTCTGCCGAGGTCTTACAGATTCAGTGGTGTTTTTCTTTCCGTTTCACCTAGTATACAAGAAGCACTTGTGTTTATATAAGCCAATTTGAAAATACACTGTGTTTTTCTTACTAACTCTTCCTTTTTTCCTCCTCCTCCTTCTTTTAAACCAAGGATTGTACGCAGGGTCCGTGCAGTGAGCTGCCTTTTTATTTCTTTTATTTTTTGAGCCAAGGTCTCACTAAGTAAGTATGTGCCAGAGCTCGCTGTCCTGCTGCCTCAGCCTCCCAGGTTGCTGAGAGTATAGGAGTGCTTCTCAGCACTTAGTAATGGAGCACATGGGTGTAATTTACATTTTGCTTAACAAACTAAAAACTGAAACTATGTGAGGACTAAATCCCTAGTTCTTGAACATTGGCTGAATTATGGAGGTGCCCTGTGCATTGATTGAATTCCCCCATTGAATTAAAATATGCATATTAACATCAAAAGATATTTCCTAAATTAAAAGATGAAAATGGTGCATCTTTATCTTTTACATATATAATCCCAATTAAAAAGCTAAAGGCAAGGTCAATATACAAATTCTTTGCTTTTATTTTTGGCTCTGTAGTCTGTAATTATAGCTTTCAGCAAACCTCCTCTTTTACCTTGAGGTGAGTTCATGGTTAATTTTTCTTCTAGTAACGGGAAAAGCTTTGAAGCCCTTCCTGTTGTGCTTGGCGTTCTCTGATTCTTACGGGAAACGGGCTGATTTACAACTGGAAGAATGGGCCTAGTCCTTGGGGTAGGAGTTAAGTTGCTAAAACACCAGGTAGTGATGCTTTCTCTTCAAAGAAGTTAAAATTTTGCACTGAAATTTCTCTAGTTTCTCTCTAACATATTTTTAACAAAATAATGCTACTGAAATGTTCAATGTATGTCCCCTTTAAAGTCTGCTCCATTGTGATACAAAACTTCTGCATGAATTTTACTGAATTAACCCTTTGCTATTCTGTCCACAGAAGTTTTTTTTTTTTTAACTGTTATTCATCTTGCCTGATAATGTCATGTGAAATTTATTTTTAGGGGGATAATTCCTATGTGAAAGATCGCTGGTGTGTTTTTGATGGATTTATGGTCTTTTGCCTTTGGGTTTCCTTGGTGTTACAGGTAAATATTTTTAAATCAAAAGTAGCTATTTTCCAAAATGGATATCACTTTGCATGGATAATTCAAATAGGAATACTGAAGAATGTACATTGAATATGTTATGTCATGTTCTACAATATTTTTACCTTAAATGCTTATTCACAGAAAATTCTAATTATAACCTTTTACTCAGTGTTGGTTCATATGTGACTTATATCTCAATGAGAAGTGAAAATTGATGCTGAAGGTAATTATCCTTTCTTAAATATAAGAACATATGTGAGATGAGATTTCTTTATCAAATTAAAGCCTGAATTTAGATTTAAAATACTAATTTTATGTGACCAACTTCTTATTAGAAACAGCTAAGTAGGTTAATATTTGAGTATATACTAGTCACCATAAAATACCGCATTGCAAATACAAATGTCTTATAAGAAATGAGAAGCATATTAAAAAGCCTTTAACAAGGGATTTTATTAGAAAAGAGTAAAAATCCAATCCTCTGTGTTCTTTCAGATATGATTTTATATTTTAAATAAAGTTATTATTCTTTTGATCTAAATTTGTCTTGATTTGATTCTGGTAAGAACACAACATGAGATCTACCCTTTAACAAAATTTTACATATAATACATTATTCTTGACTATGGGTAGAAAGTTGTATAGTAGATCTCTGGGGTTTATTCATTTGTTTTTCATTAAAAAAAATTTCAAAGTAAAATACATCTGCAGTTCCTTTGGCCACCTCATCATAGTGTCTGTTGATGAGTAGTCCTTTTTTTTTTTTAAATGAAACTTACCTTTCTAACAATCTCATGTATTAATATGCCCTTTTCCATTTAATAATTATTGTGTTAGACATTTTCTAATTATTATTTTGCCTGTTATCAAATAGTATGTTTTATATTTTAACTCTTTCTCAACTTTTATTATCTACATAGCCAATAGCTTCCACCAAAGATCTTAACAACTTATCCTAGATTCTAAGTTGATACTTGCTTGGGAATGAATACTATGCCTTCATATATTAGGTAGGAAATGAACAAGATCAATGATACTTTTATTAGTTCACTGTTGACATCTCTTAAGATATCTGTAGCCTCAAATAAGATCAAGTTTGAGTAGGAGGTCATTTAAGACCAAATTCAAGATTTAGGGTGCACCTCAAGCTTTTACCAGGATAAGCCATGACTGTAAGCAATGCTAAGGGAGAAATCTAAGCTTCTGTATCTAACCCCTAATTTGTAGGTGTTTGAAATCGCTGATATAGTTGATCAGATGTCCCCGTGGGGCATGTTGAGGATCCCACGACCACTGATTATGATCCGAGCATTCCGGATTTATTTCCGATTTGAACTGCCAAGGACCAGAATTACAAATATTTTGAAGTAAGTGCTATACTTGTATAAGTTACATGGAAGCTTGGGTAAATTGTTTTTGCAAGTCTCATTCACTTTGCCTACCCTTCCTCCCTCAGGCGATCAGGAGAGCAAATATGGAGTGTTTCCATTTTCCTGCTTTTCTTTCTACTTCTGTATGGAATTTTAGGAGTTCAGATGTTTGGAACATTCACGTATCACTGCGTCGTGAATGACACAAAACCAGGGTAAGTGTGTCTGTCCATCAATCACAGTTCAAGTTAGATGACTAACAAGGAAATTTCTGAAACTTCTCTGAGCAAAACCTCTGTGCCAAAATGTTTTTAGAGCAGCAATTATGTACTCTGTGTTCTGTATTTCTTGATACATCCATATTGTTCAATTTTTTTATAACCTACATGTCAAGAAAAGTCAGGGTAAAAAATCTAACCCAATGGCAAAGTGATGAAAGCAAATACATGGTGTGCGCGGGGATGCCTACTCTGTGTGGTCACACCGGGAGGGTGCCAGTGGCCCTGTTGTGGCTTTCCTTGGCATGAAAGTGGGCTACATGTCAAAGAAAAACATTATTGTAATTAATAACTAATAGCATCCTCTCTAAACACAGTTCCCTAAATGGTTATTTCATAGCATCATTTCTAGATAAAATATTACTTAATCTGATGGAGCCATGTCTTGAAGGGATGGTGGGTGAAACATAATCTATGCCCTTCGATTACCTACTAGCTGAGACCCTGCCTCTCGCACTTGGCTAATCATTGCCAGCACATAGCACAGAAGGGAAGCAGATTGCTGGTCAATGGACACACATAGCCCAGAAGTATCATGTAGTATTGACAGGATGTCAGAGTTAGAGATTCCCAGCACAGCACCGAGGTGCAGCAGACGAGCTCCTGGGCAGCAGGATTAAGGTGAGAGATCAATCTGTCTGCAAATAAAGAGCTCATAATACAGAAGTAAAAGCTCAACTTAGATCACAGAAGTAAATTTACAGTATTTTACTAAATTCAAAGGGATGTTATAAGCAGCCATTTACCCAGTTTTAAAAATTTTTCATCTCATTAATATGTATATATGCGATACATCTTGTTTACATTGAACTTGAGTATTTTGTGCACATACATGTCACATCAGCATTACAAACCCTTCCACTCTCCCTTTTCTAACCCTCTCCATCTATTTTTAATGTGTTCAAATCCACTTAAAAATTGAGCATATAATGATTGATGAGTTTCAAAGACATTGAAAGTGTTACTTTGTGTTTTCTGCACTTGGAGGCTTACTGCATGTGTACTTCAATATGTGAAAAGTAGGTAAGTCACAGAAAAATGGGTGCACCTGGGGGTATGTGCGTCATAATGTCAGATCGGTTCCAAGTCTGTGTCTTAGCTTCTGGAAGTGACTTAGTTCACTCCCTAATGCTTTGTTGATACATAATCATAGGACATACTCCTGAGAGGAAGAATTAAGTGAGGCAATAAATTTTAAGGACTTAACAAAGGCAAAAAACATAGATTAAAGGCTCTCACTACACGCTGGTTGTCAGTGCTGTTCTATCATAAAGAAATATACAAATATGCCATGCTAGCACAATGTGTGTAATCCAAATGAGATACCACATTGCAAAAGGAAATATCAATAAAGCAGACCACATTTACAAAAACAATGGGGAAGGAAAGCCTTATGAATAATTAATGACTAAATAATTATTCTAATAAGGAAAGAAAATGAATTATAATTTTATTCTAAATGTATTATGGCCACTTGTTATTGTTTTGAGACTATTAAGAATTGTACTTCTGGGCTAGAGGAATGGCTCAGCGGTTAAAGTCCCGGTCTAGCAAATGCTTAGGTAAGCGCTAAGTACCTGAGTTTGATTCCCCAGAACCCCATAAGCCAGGCATGGTGGCACATGCCTATAAACCCAGCACTTGGGAGGCTGAGGCAGGAGGATTGCTGTTGGGTCCAAGGTGAGCGTAGGCTTTATAGTGAGTTCAGGACCAGCCTGGGCTATAGAGCAAGACCCTGTCTCAAAAAAAAAAAAAAAAAAATGTTGTGACTCTAATTTATGTATATGTGGATATATAGTATGTAACTTCTAACAATTATGTAATATACTAAAAACTAAATATCATATTTATTCTATACCACAAAGAAACTCTTACAAGGACAAAGGTTTGTGTGTGTGTGTGTTTTCAAACTAGGAAGTATAAGTAAGGTTCTCAGAAAATGTGAGTCAACATAATAAAATGAAAAAAAATCAGTATAACTCACTGCGTAAATGTTAACAGGAAATTATTACCTAGTAGTCGATGTCCTACTTACCAAACCGTTTCTGCGTGTCAGATCTACTTAGAAGTTAGCCTTAGATTCCTGTGAGTGGGGAAATACATTGTGCTTTCTTTGATTATAGCTTAGTGAAGGAAAGAGCTCACTTGTTTTGTTATTGGACTTTTGTCACTTAATGTTTTTATTTTTATGTCTATTTTACACTTACATAAATTATTCGCTTGATATTATGACTAGAGAAGAATCTACTCAGAAGTTCATTCTCCACATTTACCCCTCAAAATAGACTTGAAAATAGAATTTTCATAATACAAATGAATTTTCTGAGCATATGATGATCGTTTTCGTCATTATGACAACTGAGTCCCTCTTTTACTTATCCAGTTTATTGAGATTTTGTTGCTATCATAAAGCCTGTTCCTATTTAAGGAACACACCTCGAAGGAATCCATTTGTTTTGTCTGTCAAACTCAAATCTTGGGAGGAAGTATCTCATTTTTTGTACTTCTATAAATTATAATTTTCCTCAAGTAAATGCTTGTTTTTTTTTTCCTGGGAAGTAAGGATTGAAGTATTTTCTTTATCTACTGGTTAAATAGATACTGACGTCTTAATTTCAAACTTAAAGGAAAAGATTTCAGTGTTTTCCACTAAGTCTGATGTTAGCTGTAGAGTTTCAAATTAAGGTGAAAAAGTTCATTTAATGCCTATTTTGCTAGAGTTTTTAATATTTTTTTGAGATTTTTTTGTTGTCCATGCTGGTCCTGAAAGAGTTTTTAATAACTAGTGTGTGACAAATTTTGTCCAATGCTTTTCTTATAGATACTGAACTAATAACAATGTTTTTCTCTCTTACTCTTTTGATGTGGTGAGTTATGTGATTCATTTTCAAATATCAGTCAAATCTTACATATCTGATACATAGCTAATTTTCTTATGCTGTATTCCTCTTTGTGTTGCAAAATTTGATTTGTTCTTCGTTCATAAATAGCATCATTCTTAGTTTTCTTAATTGTCACAAACGTTTGAAGTCAAGGTAATGTCCTCAAGAACAAGATAAGACATATTTCTTTGTCTATTGTATAATAGAGTAGAGCTAACAAAAGATTGATAGACTTTCTTCCTCAAATGCTTTATAGATTTCATCAGTGAAAATGTGTGGACCGTAAGTTTTCTTGTCATTTTTGTTTAATTTGTTTTTTCCCCATAGATTAGGAAAGATTTTCTCACATGAATTAAATGTATTTAACATAAAAGAATGTTAGGGCTTTATCTTTCTAGTTTTATCTGATTTGTAAATTTTATTTTTTAGTGCTTATTCCTGATATTAATAGGCTGTAGTTTTTTCCTGTTTTGAATGTTTTACTCACCAGTTATATTAATCTTTTCATACATACAAGAGGACTTTTTGGCTTATTCAACTTTCTCAATCAGTTTTCCATTGTCTTTTTTTTCTCATTACTTCCTTCGTTTTGCTTTTCTTTTTCTTTTTTACTTTCTCTTAGTTCTTACAATAAAAATATAGCACTCTCTTTTAAACAGAAACAATCTATGTTATTAATACAAGGCCTTAAAACACAGTTTTCTTTTATAAGCACTTTGTTAGCTGCATTTTCGAAGTTTTGATATTTGATATTTTTATTCGAATATTTTCTGAATTCACACTTTGACTCTAGGTTATTTGAAAGTATATTTCTAAAAGAGGGAATTTTTCTAAAAATGAAAGTGTTGGTATGTAATTTTATTCTGTTGTGGTCAGACAGTAATTTTTTTAAAAGTTCAACCTCTTGAAATCCATTAAAACTCATTGTAAAGAGCACTGTTTGGTCTAAATCAGGTACTATTCTTTTATGATAATTGGAAAAGAATGCTGAGACCTACGGTTTTGAGTGTAATTGTATAGATACCACCTGGTCGAATTGACTGATGGAGTTCTGGGGATTCCTGTTTGTCTTCTTGTTGCTGCTTGCTGTTTTCATATCTGGTTGTTCCAACAATTACCAAAAGAGCATTACATTGTCCAAATGTGACGGATGTTTTCAGTTCTGTTTTAATTCTACTAATTTTGCTTTATGTAAGTTGTAACTCTAATTAGGTACATGAACATAAAGTGTCATTCTGTCTTTCTGATAAACTGACCTTTCCGTCATTATAAATTTGAAATTTACTCTGAATTAGCTCCTGAATAGTCAGGTTATGTGATGGATCTGTAATATAACCTTCAAAGTTTCCTTTAACAATAGATTTTCTACCTCTAAAAAACTTATTTGTTATCTAATCAGCTTTTATCCACAGTTACTTAAAATTAAATATGGCTTAGCCATTCCTGTATTGACAGTAGATGGAAGTGCATGCAACGGTCTTAGTGTCAAGCCTCACAGTTCTGAGCCCAGCCTGGTGGTGGGGGAGTTAAACCCAGGGACAGAGGCTAACAGGAAGCAGCAGCCCAGCGGCAATGGAGCCTGGCAGGGATGGGCAGAGGCCCCAGATAACAGCTCTTATTCCACTGTTACAATATTGGAGCTTTGGAGTTTTATTTGCGCAAAGGAAATGCATCAACCAGTGGCTACCAAATTTACCTTGCCTTTCCCAGAAGTATCTGGCAGATACCATGGGTGGAAGCAACCAGAACTCTTACACGTATTGATGACAATAGAAAATGGTGCGACTGCTGGGCCCAGGACTCTGTCTTCTGCCTCATGTGGGCAATGAAACTCAAGTTCTTGAGCTCTGATAAGACTGGCTCGTAGCTCCGGTCGTGCCACTGCCTTGGCAGCTTGTGTTCCTCTATTCCTACGCAGGCGCTTTCTTCTCTAATGTCTTGACATTCTGGAACGGTTGTTCTTTTTCTTTCTCATGAGCCTCGATAATTTGAAATGCGATCTTCTACCTAACGAAGTTAATTGTAGTGGACTCCAGAATTGAGTTAATGCAGTCCATCTTGTCAGAGCCAGCACTTGGATACTCCTAGTTATTATTTTTTTAAATTTCTCATCCTTTGAGGCCCTTGAGGACAGCATGGCTGGTAACATGCTATGAATGGGCAGGTAATAATGACACTCTGGTCAGTTGATAAAGAAGAGGATGGAACAGAAAGACAAAAGTAAGCCGTTAAACGCAGGAAAGGAAAACTGGGTAAAAGGAAAATAGGAAAGTCACATTCAAAGCAGGAAGAGCAGTGAGTTAGCGCGGATGTAGGACAGGAAAACTGAAGGATGCAGTACGAGAATCGCCTGTGTGGGCAAGAGAAGAGACAAGTGGAAGGAGGGAAATCTGTAGGCAGTTTCTCTTGTATTCTTGGAGTGTGTGTGTCGATTCCCGAGTGTGTGTGGAGCGCCCTTATGAGTGAATATAAAAATGGCTTGGAGATCACTACACTGGCGAGGAGCTGAGTGTGTGTGACTGAGAAGGCATCAGTGGGAGCTTTGGGCCACTGCAGAGAAGTTGACTTAAAGGGAGTGTTCTGTTAAACTGAGTCCAGTCCAAATTGAAGAGTTAGAAAGTTGGTTGGTCCTGCCAGAAAATCAGACGCCGTGCTGGTGAACTAAAACTTAGCACAAGTTAAACTACAAAGACAAACACGTACATTATGTTTAACACTGACATATGAACGCTAGGACCAACTGGGAAGAGACCAGAGTGCTGTCCCAACCCAGACCCCACCCATCACTTCATTGAGTACCAGTGGCTGGCTCCATGCTGTGATCAGCACTAAAAATTGGATGTTATTTATTCAGTGAACACTGAATGACATTGATAAAATAGTATAAGGCAAAATCTTTCAGATTGACAAACTTGAGCGGAATTGGACAACCCAGATTGTGGCTGCAGTAGGAATGTACCAATTAACTTTAGAGTGTTACCTGCATCCTTTGATCAAATCATGAAAAGATCATGGTATGGATATTGGTTGCATGGGTGTGTTGAGTTTAATGAAAGTCCATTCAAGTGGGCATTAGAGAGAAAACTACGTCTTTACTCAAAGTATAATAAAAGGCCAACCTCTCCTTTTTTCTGATGAGCATCATCTCATTACATTGCCCTACAGTAGAGTTCATCATGGAATTTCATAAATGTTGAAAAAAGATTCATTTATTTGTTATACAACAGCCATGGCAGGGTGTCTGTCCAGACTGTATCTCTATCTCTTATTTACAAATCTGCCTAGTATCATGGCATACACACACACACACACACACACACACACACACACATATAGGGTTTTTTTTGAGACAGAGTCTTGCTCTGTAGCTCAGGTTGGTCCTAAACTCACTATGGAGCATGGGTTGGCCTTGGACTCATGGCAGTTCTCCTGCCTCAGCCTCCCTAGTGTGTGTTGGGATTCCAGGCCACTACGCCTGGCTTATGTGGTGTTGGAGAATCAAACTTGGGTACTCAGTACTTGACTCTGTGCTTGCTAAGCAAGTCTGTGAACCATTGAACCAGTCCTCCAGCTCCTGTGTTTTCTTTTTAGAAAAAGAAACATCTAACCAGACACGTAGTATCACATTGTTCATAATCACCATGATCATAGGTTTTATGATTCATTTCAAGACTCAGTAATTTATGCCATTTTGATTTTCTGCTCTGCATTACTGAATTTTCAAAGCACACACATAAGCAGAAAAATTCTCAACAGCACTTTAATGTTAGCTCTAGCTTGGATATCAGTTTGATCTTATCTTTAGAGACGCAGCTGATGTTCACACTCAAAACGCAGAGAATTCTAATTTTTAACAATTTTCAAATTGTCTTATTCCTTCTTGTGACTTCTCAACTATGACTTGGCAGGGGTGTGGGGGGTGGGTTAATATGCCATTTGCAAGAGCATGGGCGAGCCAGAAGGACAGTCAGTGAGCATTGAACGATTGTTCTGGACTACACACCAGGCACAGAAAGACAGACACTGCCTGACCTCACTCACCTGTGGAATCTAAGTAAGTCTAAATAAGTGGGTTCCTGGAAGTACAGAATAGAATTATGTTTACCAGAGGCTCACAGTTTGTAGGGTCCTTGATACCTGAGTGCTTGGAGAACTTTGGTGGTCAAAGGGAGTTGTTCTGCAAGAAGTGGATAGGTTGTGAGATCTATTGCACAATAGGTGACTATAGTCTCTAATAATGTATTCTGTATTACAGAATAACTAAACTTTTTTATTACCACAAAAACTATGAAGCAATTGAGGTGGTGGCTATGTTAATTAGCTTGAGTTAGCCAGTCATCATCTTATACATGTATAAAAGTGTCACATTATGCTCCATAAATCTATTATGGTCACAATATGTCAAAAGCAATATTAATGTTAATATAATTTCTCATACATGTTATCTAAATAAGATATAAAGTTGTGGTAGAATGACTATATTTCCAGAAATTGAGTTGCCAGGTACTGTGAGGACCTCACTTCTCCAAATCATTGCTCTTTAGCAGTTTTTCTTTTTTCTGAATATATAATTTGCATACACTATCGCCTAATATTGGGAGAGCTTTCAGAGATCAGAACCTTGTGTGTCGTAGATTTCTCAGCCCAGTTCCGGAATGGATTCTTACTAATCTGTGAAGCAACTATGATAAAAAGGGAAGAAACTCAATGCATGCAGTTGTTCTTTTAAATGGAATGTGGTTCTTTTAAAGGTATAGAAAGGAGTCTCAGCTATGTCTTCAGTAGCACCATGGGCAAAGCTTTAGATTCTTCTGTGATAATGGATGGCAACCTGAGGCAGTTATGGGAAGAGTCATGAGATTTGACTGAGAAAAGCAGCTCATTTCCTAACGCAGAAGAGCGGTGGCCCGTAGCAGAAACAGGTGCTGCAAAGGGCCAACTGTGGTGGCAGAAATCCCCCTGGAGCCCAGAGAGGAACCTGTGAAAATGAGCTGGCAGGTGAACTAGAAAAAATGAAGACTCACCCGACACCTTGTTATCATTACCAAGAAGATAAGGAGATGTATTCATAGTTTCATATCAAATAATGAAATCTTAATCCCAAGAGTCAGATAATTAGAATAACTTTCAGGTAACTAAATGTGAATGTTAAGTATATAAAAGTTTATTACAGGGAGGCCAGAATTCAAGCAGAAATTCAGGTCGTCATTCATGAGGAAAAGTGACCATGCACCCCAGATGTCCTTGTCCCCGTTGTTTCAGAGTAACTCCTAAGGGCTTCTTTTGTTTTTTCCATCCTAAGCAGTCTCAGTATGGATATAAATTCTACAGTGATCCTCTCCAGGAACAGCTTTTAGAACTTAGTGATGTTTTAGAACAAACCACTGAGAGTTGTGTGCGGAACAGCAGAAAGTTAGACTTGAGGGCCAGTTTTGCTGTGGCTGGACTGAATAACATTTCACTACCCTGTTTTCATTAGCATGTGGAATGTCTCCCAAAGCCTCAGGCATTCGGATGTTGTGGGTTATGTATGGATTTCAGGTGCTGTTAAGAGGTGGGGCCTGGTCAGGAGGGGAGGATCATGACGTGGTCGATTGTGGACAGGTGTGTGGTCCATCCTGGGGGCATGGCCTGGGCGGATATGTCCTGCTGCCCCAGCTGCTCCAGGAAGCCCAGACCCTTCCTCTTACAATGCCATGAGCAGCTGTTCACCACCAGACCCTTCCCACCATTGCCAGCCTACTACGGAAGGACTCAGACCTTGTGAAACTATGAGCAGATATTAGCCTTTCCTCCTCTAAGCTGTGGGTGACAAATACTGTGTCCCAGCAAAGAATAAGTGTTAGAAACAATACAAAGTTATGTTCTGGCGGGAGGCAGTTTTGCTATGACTGGTCCAAATGAAATTTAACTACCTTAAAAAGTAAACTTAAATTTTGTCTTATCAGTTCAAAGTGGTGGCTTAAAAAATGGACAGATAAGAATAAATAGAAACAGAAGAACAGCACGCTGCATTTTTTTCTTTGTGATTTATCTGGAAATCATTTTACAGAGTATGTAAAATCGCACGTGCCTCAAATTTATGCACAAGTCTATGAAGTCTTGATTTGTTTGAACTCCCTTTGAAAGGAGCAAGAGCGAGAGCAATTTGCTCTGTTTTCCTTACAGGGTTTGGGCTGAGATGTCTCCTGGTGGGGGACGCGAGAGCCTGGTGGATTCTGGTGTACGGAGAACATTGTATTTAACATGTTTAAATTAGAAGTGGGAGTAATGCATGTATAGATTTGTAAGTAATTGAATTTATTGAGCACCTGTTAGACCCAGGCATTTTCCTTTCATTACTACTTGATTTTTTTTTAACCATTTTAGAAGACTCTGAAAGGAACTATTTTCTCCAATTTAAGATGAAGATACACTGTCAAAGAGATTTAATACTGTTTCTGGCAGTTGTAAGAGCAAGGTTTAATCTTAAGTCCAATTTGCAAGCCTACGTGTATTCCATCGTCGGAGCAATTTCTCAGTCTTAAATTTTATGTTCATAAATGTTTACATAAGCAATTCCACAGCTACTTACATAAACTCTCTGTAATGTAGGTAGTGCGTATAGAGAAGACTGAAGTCCATATTACCTCTGGTCTCAGTCCGTATGTAGGTGTTATATATGTCCTAGGAAACTCAGTCTCCTCTGCACCTGTACAATGATGAGATACAAGGTAGCTTCACACTCCATAGATCTCTCCTCCAGTTGCTCCATACAGCAGTTTTTGTGATAGGAACTGCCTGAGCCACCAATAAAATCAGCCTTTCATACGATAGAGATTTTTAAAGTATAAGAAAACTTTTCAGAATAAATTGAGCTTCCACGTGAAAAATGAAAACCAGTGTGATTTTTCAACTGAATAGCAAACACACTGACAAGAGACTTTGATATTAAAAAAGCAAAAGTAAAACAAAAGCAATTCTACAGTTTGAAAGGGCTCTAAAAATCTACTGATATCAATTCTAAAATAAAAATTCTTTTGATCATTTGCTTCTCAAAAAGAAGATCGTGTAATTACATAGGTAATAAGACCTTCATTGTAATTAGTAATAAATAACATTTATTAACATAGTGCATGTTATTTTCTCATTTCATACTGGCAAATAGCCAGGCACAGGCCTGTGATCCCAGAGCTCAGGAAAGTTCAGGCAGTTTAACAACTTTTTGAGACCCTGCTCAGAATCAAACCCAAAAACTAAGCTGGGGATGCAGTAGGAAGGCCCTGGTTCCTTCCCCAGCACCACCACCCCTGAACACGGCAAGTTATGTTTCACTTCTACGTTCTATATTACAGCCAAGGAAACTGAAGCTCCTTAGGTTAAACAACATGCAAGCCATGAAGGCAGGGTTTAAACCCACTTTTCCTGGCTCTGGTTTCTCTGCTTTCAGTTGTAACTTGTGTGATATTGTATGCGTCTAGAATCTGAGTTGAAGGTTTAGCTTCCGGTTGGCGATAAGGAGCACATTCCTAGGAGTCAAGTATGAAATGAGACATACGTGTAAGTGGTTATAACATGGTTATTATTGCTTGTTTTCAGACCGAATTCGGAGATGCTATGTGGGCAGCTTTGAGCATCCTGTGGATGTGTGGCGAGGAGCCCCACCAATTCAGCCCCTCGCAAATACTGTTCCCAATGGTCACATCCTGGCAATCTCATTCAGTATCTGTCAATTTGATATACCTTCACCTTACTTCTAGGAAATTTGGAAAATTAATTTCGAGAGTGAAATTTCTCTGGTAGAGGGAATTCCCTGCTAACATTGTGAAAATACTGCTCGGAAGCACATCCGTGCATTTGTATTCGAATCTCAGCTTAGAGATCAATGCTTTAAAGCCTCGGTTTCGCAGATTATGTCATGGAGCAAAAACCAGAAATCTCATGGCTCTTTAAAGAACAAATCTGGAGTCTTTTTGGAAATGCTCTTTCTAGCTAGCCTAGGGCAACGTGGGATTCCTCTTCCCCTTCAGGCTGTTCCCCTAGAAATGTCTACGGAGACCACAAATAATCACGGCCTCCTTTTTATTTTCACAAAAAAGTAGATGTGACCGCATGGTCTGGGGACTGCAGGGCAAACATCTCGGTTACATCCCTCTCCTGCCTCTTACAGTCTTTATTGAACTGAGCGTGGTTCTTAGTGGCTGAGAGCCCCTGTGACCAAGGGGCTCTAACACTTTCTAAAATCTCTGACTTTCACTTTTCATTTCTTCAACATTGTGGAAACCTTGATATCCTCTGGCCCTTTCCAAAGAATAGGGGCTCGTTTTAGTAGGATACATCACAGCTCTCCAGGGATACAGTTTATCCAAACGCATAACCACATTTTGAGCTCCTTATGTGCAAGATGCTTTGTGCTCACGATGGCTGTTCCATCATGCAGTCTCATAGATGAAGAATAGGGTCCTTTTTGGCTCCTTGCTGCATGTGAGTTTGTGGATGTCTTTTGAGATTTTGGAGAAAAAGACACATTGCCATTAATACCTCTCAAAATACATCCGCTTATCCCCAACACGCATATCTCATGGCTTTTGCTGATTTCCGAGGCCGTTCTGGAATTCCTCGTTTGATGTCTTTACCACATGTGATAGAAACACAGTGAATGCTGCTGCCATCCCCCAGAAAGGGACAGAAGGGCACAGAACGGTGCAGAAAGTGATGCTTGTAAAATGTTGCAGTCTGTTCTCATCCATATTTACCAGATGTGGCACCGAGTGGCTTCTGGTTCTCAACCGTGGAAAGTAAACATTGTGAATTGACTCAGATCACCAGGGCAGACACACAGCACAGTGAATGACCTTCACTAAGGGAACTTCCAGAATTGTTTAGCAACTGGCAGGAATGGGAGATAAAGGTGTTTGAAGAGAGGGGGCATATTTTGAGGAGGATTAATAATTATTTGTTTTTACTATAGTAGATTTGTTTTTTATTTAAATGGTCACCGTATTTTTTGATTGATCACCACTCATTGTTAAGGGAACAAACTGGGGAAAGTATATAATTTTTTTTAAAGTTTCACATTTCTGTTGAAAGATGACTAATATACTTCTTTAAAATATTGGATTTTTATTCAATTTTAACCATTTTAGTGCGTGATGTCCATAGCTTTCTACACCTTTGCCTACTAAGCTGTTTAGGGATGAGTGAAGGATTGGGGAAATTATATAAAAATACTCAGTTTAACAATAAAAACAAATAATTTCTTTAAAAATGTGCCAAATTAACTAGTTTATTAAGAAGGTGAGTGTCAATATTATTTTCTGCCTGAGACTGTTTATGTTGTTTTGCAGTCCTATGAAAAGGCTAGGCAAAGCCATTAAAAGTCGTCAAAAATCAATAAATAATTTATCTCTGCAAATAAGATCTTTACTGTCCCTGGTGGGATTAGTTTTCCAAAGTGTCAGCCTTAGAATGAGCTAAGCTAATTTATAGGACTTTTTAACTCCTGACAAGAGGAGGCTAAAGAGAGGGTAAAACTAAGCCAGAAAATCATCTGAAATAAACCCAAAAGGCAGATAATCACCAGAGCGGGGGCTCTGTAGCCACAGATAATGACAGAGACAACCGCTAAATTCTGGGATTAGCACTTTCAGCAAGACAATGCACCTGTGTGCTTGCCTTGCCTGCCACAAAGGAGACTAACAATGTCACATCTGGTATTAGAGAATATCCTCTCTTCTCTTGGGTACTAAAGAGTGTGCGTGTGTTTGTTAGTGTTTGTGAGTGCACACACAGGCACGCAAGTACACAAACATGCGTAATTCCTCCCTTAAGTGACTTACATAGAATTTTCTTTTTAGCACCCATGATGTAAATAGAAAAGAAACCTTAGTACCAAATTCTCATGGGTTGCCAGTTTTGCGAATGTTCTACACTATAGCTTAGCCTCTGCGTGTGTCCTTTACAACAAATGACAACTACCTGAGAGAGAGACATCATTCTCCCGCCATGGTTTAGATCTAAAATGCCCCACCACTCCCAGAAGTTTAATGTGCTCAGAGGCAGGGCTTTGGAAGGTGAATGGATCATGGGGGTGCCGTACTCACAGTAGAATTGAGCCATTGATGGCTTCTTTGTTGGCCGTGCTCTTAGGAGGCAGGGCCTTTTGGAGGAGATGGATTATGGGAGGCATAACCTGGAAGGTTGTCTTCTTGTTTTTAGCTCCTGCTTTTGCGTTCTGTGCTTCTTGGTTGCCATAGGGTGGACAGGTCCCCTCCACCATGACTTTTTTGCCAGGCTCTTTCTACTTTAAGGCCTCCAGCCATAGACTGAATTCTCTGAAATATGAGCTAAAATAAACCTTTCCTCCTTTAAGTCATGGGTGTCTGGAATTCTAATCTGGTCATAGGAAAGTGGCTAATATACCTTATCTTCAGTTATTCAAAAAGCAAAGTAATCACAAACCAAAATGCTGTCTGTAAATTTCCATCATAGGCATATTTGGTGAATACCTAATAAGTAAATTCAGGAATAACCACCTCCTTTGTAAAATACTATTTTTTAAAAAGAAAACAACACCTTTTTAGCCTTTCTCCTTAACTAGGGATAAGTTATGATTATAAATTGATGGTGTATCAGTCATACTGTGCCTTTTGGAGGAAGCACACACTCTTGTTCTACAAGCCTCTAAGTACTTACAAGTTGTTGGCTATGGTAGTAACTGTTCACATCCTGTGAGAAAACGCTGAACATCTACAGTCATGAGTGGATAGGCGAAAGCCTTCTCTCTCCACCTTTTTCTCCTTTCCCTTCCTCTGTATCCTGCTATCTTCCCTCTTTCCTCATTCTTCTTGATACAAGGTCTCACTCTGCAGTCCAGGCTGGTCCTGACTTCACTAGGAGCCCTGGATGACCTAATGTCATAGCAACCCTCGTGCCTAGCCTCCCGAGTGCTGGGATTACAGCTGTGCTTCCCCAGGCCCTGCTATTATGTGGTGCTGGGGGATCTAGCCAGAGCCTTGTGCTTCCTAGGCAAATGCACTCATCACTGAGTTTAGCCCACATCTCCTCCTCCTTCATTTCTTATCCCCTCCTTTTCTCTCTCCTCTTCTGACTGTTCTTCTCATCTCTTCTTTCTCTTCTCTTTCTTCTCTGTTTTCCTCTCTCCGTTTCTTTCCCTTCCTCTTTCCTGGCAAGGTTTTGACGTACCTACTCTCCAGAATGCACTGAAGCCCATCCCTAGAATTGAAGGCAATTGGTTCTTCCCTAACAGGCCCTGCAGGCAGCATTCCTACATCAGTCATAGGGCTCATTTCCCAGCATCCACCACGGGCCCCCTTGGACTTGGTTGGTGTTTCTACATTGTGCCGTAGGAACTCTTCTTAACGTAGGCTGATGCTGTCCCGCACCACTCCTTTTCCATGTCAAAGCCCCTACATGGGAAATACGGTAGTGGGCCTCCCCTTCCTATCACATGGTGTGGCACAGGGTAGAACTCTCTAGAATAATTACTTTGAGTGGATGAGAAGACTTTCAAGTATAATGTGGCCCAAAGAAGAACATAGGAAGAACATTTTTTGCAAAAACAAAATCATAAGTATAGTTATGTTCATTAATGACAGTAATTTCAAAAGGCCAACGCTAAATAGAATGCAAAACAACAGTGACATTGATTTGTTATCAGTAGAGAAAGATGGCGTTTTGAAGAACAAAGAGAAGTGGGCATGCGGTCTTGGCCGCTGCACTCGGCGCTGGCAGGTCTTGCACAGTAACAGCTGCACGGCGGGCCTGCACCTTGTGAGGCCTCTGTTGGGTTACCAGGAATGGGACTTAACTCTATTTCCCTTTTCTTTTCAAAGGACATGTGACAAGGTCATTCTGGAGATTGTTTTTTAAATAGCTGGAGAGTCTCTCATTTTACAGATAAGAAAACCAGAGCTCAAGTGGTTAAAGTGACTTGTGCGAGGTAATTAAGTTGGTTAATCACTGAAATGAGGCGATAGTTTTTGCTTTCCACAATACCGCTCAGTGCCCTGTGCCATTCGGATTAATGGATAATTTAAAACATCAGACTCTAAAGTCCGAAGGTGTCATTTGGGGCTGTCATTATAAACAATTTTAGCAACAGGCTCTGAACACATTTTCTTAGACTTCAAATTCCTACATAATGTTATTTGTAAATAGGATATTTTGTTAAGAATTTAAAAAAACAGAAACTGTATGCCAGAAGGATGATTAAAGCCTTTTGAAAAACAATGAACTGCTCGGAGGGATTCCAGAGCTTGTTTTGGAGTACAGGAGCCAGGAGCCATGAAAGCCAGAATCTTAAAATATTGAAACTCCATGCCAGTGTGGAGGTACCCCACTAGGAAGACAGAATGCATGCAAACGACAGGATGGCCCCTTGAAGAGCTTCGTTCTGTAGTTACTTTAGAAAGAAATCAGTCTTAGATGTAAGAATTGGTATGAAGACATATCACTCACTTATTTAGAAAATAGTTATTAGGCATCCCATATATATTAGAGTTCTCCAGAAAAACACAAGTACTCATTAGCTCCAATAATACTACATAAAGAGATTTCTTGTAAGGAGTTAGATCATGAGGTTTTGGGACTCAGCTAGACCAGCCTCTTCAGGGCAGGCTGACGGGCTGGATTCTCATAAGCTGAACCGTCACAGAGTATGCGCAGGAACTGAGCTGGATAGACACTAGGAAAGGGCTGTGTTCGGGAGGCGTCCAAGGGCTCCGTGGACATCCATGAGTGACACTTGTCCTAAGGCTCAGAAACAAGGAGTGTATATGCTTTAAGAAGGTATAGCAGGCATCTAACCCGGTATGAAGAATTCAGTGGGTCTCTGCTCAGAAAGCAATATTTGGGCTAGAGTCTGAAGGCTGAAACGTGCAGTTAGCCAAGGGAAGATCAGAGGAGGAAGAAGAGGAAGAGAATTCCATGGGGAAGAGAGAAAGATTTCCATGAAGAAGCAGGCAGGCGCTTGGAATATAATAGAACAGTAGGATTTGTGGAGGAGAGTTCTGTGAAAAGATGTTTGGAGTGTGAGAAAGGCTGGATTGTTTAGGATCATGTTGATCGTGTCATAGATTTGCCTCTATTCAAGTATGACAGTGATTCTGAACAGTCTTTATGTAGCCTCTATGCCAAGAGAGTGGGAGGAGCTAAGAGTGAGTTGTGGGCTGGGTGGACAGTGGGGGCAGGTGCAGCTAGAGGACAGAGTTGACACAGTTTAAAAGCATTTGATAGGATGTGATAGTTAATTCTGATTGTCAACTCAGTTGGATCCTAGAAGACTTGTAAGACACATTTCTGGATATGTCAGGGCAGGTCATGGGGCACAGCCTTTGGGACTGTATCGAGCAGCTGGTGAGCAGCTTTCTTACTCCACACTTCTCTGCAGTGATGCTTCTGCCTTGGAATTGGCCACCATGGTCAGGGCCCTCTGCATGTATGAACCAAAAGAAATCCTTTCTCCTTTAAATGAGCAACAGATACGTGACTAATACAGAGGTATTTGGGAGAATTTGATGATTAGTTACAAAGCTTGAGAGAGAAGTGATTCCAAGATGCAAAAGGTTAAATATTATGTGGTTTCTCTACTCTGAGAAACCCAGAATACAGACATCCCATAGAACCGAATGGATGTGATAGTGAGAGTTGTGAATGAGGGGTGGTGGGGGGAGTGCAGGGTGGTCAAAAAAGGAGAAGATGAAGGGATAGTAATGTTGATGCCATACATATGTGCACAAAATACGCAGGCTCGATGGAAACATTGTCTAACACACACACACACACACACACACACACACACACACACACACACACACACGATTACGAGTTTGCCCAGCTGTTCACTGCTATCTGTTGTGAGCTGATTGTTGGGGAAGAGGCTGAGGTTAGTATAGGGGTCACACTGAACTGGAGAAACTTTCTGTGTAGACAAGTGGGGAGATCTAACAGACAGCTGGATGTGTTGCTCTGGGCTCTAAAATGAAAGCTAGGGTGATAGAGAATAGACAAAGTGGAGGAGGTTACACAAGAAGAAGTATCATTTTTAAAAGAGAGAGAAGGGCTAAGGACCAACTTAGAGTGACTGAGTTAAAGGCCAATTACAGAAGGAAGGTAGACTTAAGAAATGCAGACAGAACCAGCATCTTCGAAGTCGGCCAACTGCGTATTTTTGTGCTTTGTTCCATAGTCACACCTCTCTTTCTCTCCACAACCAGGTCAGGTTTTGTATTTTTGAGGATTCGTGTGATTAGACTGGCCCCACCTAGGTAATCATGGGTACTCTCCCAAACTCAAGGTTTTTCACCTTAATCATATCCCTTATCACATAGCATCACCTGGTCTTCCCTTGGTATCTGTCAGGGTTTGGTTCCCTGACTCACTACAGAACCCAAATTTTGCAGATACTTAAGACGGTTTTTTTAAATTGCCATACTACACACCTGTAATTCCAGTACTCAGGAGGCTGAGGCAGGAAGATTGCTGGGAGTTCAAGACCACCCTGAGCTACATAGTGAGCTCAGGACCAGTGTGCATTACAGAGTGAGATCCGACGTAACCTCTGATCCCCTCCTATATACTTTCAGTCATCTTTAGATTAGTTACAATACCTAGAGTAAATGCCATGCAAATAGTTATAATGTATTGTTTTGGGAGCCTAAATACAAGGGAAAATGTTGGTATATATTCAGCGCAGATGCAATTAATTTTCTCTAAGGCTGATTAAATTTGATATGGAATCCACAGACATGGAAGGATGGCTGTGTATCCGTGGGCTCCCAGGATGGAAATATGGAAATTTGGGGGAAAACCATGATTTTTCCTACCAGAAACCACCTGTGTAGAACACTGCGCAAAGATTTACAGAAAACAAAAAATAAAACTTTTTCAACTTGATGTAGGACATGGAACTGAAGCAGAGCACGTTCAGTGTTTTGGAGATTATAGACATGGATTAAAAAAGAAAATTAGGGAGACAACGAGTAGACATTTTTTTTTCAAGAAATCTATAAGAAATACAAAGGAGTTAGGTGCCGGAGGGGCAACAGCTCAATCCCCATATTCTAGAGACTATTTTTTCTGTCCATAATATTTGAGGTAAAATGAACAGGAGAACAACTGACATTAACAAATCAAATAAAATCTGGAAGATTCTTGTTAACAGAAAAATGAAGCTAAGATAAATAATAAATATACATTCTAAGACTCTTGACATTAATTTCCATTTTTCAAAAAGGTAATTGCCATATGGTTTTATATATGTGTGTTCCACGGCCACTCATCATCTAATAAATGTGCCTCTAATAAGAATTTGAAATAGCTTGATGTTGGCAAAAATAACGTGCTTTAAATCTGCTGTATCTGAAACCAAAAGACTTCAAAATAATATCCACGCTTGCAAGAGTTGTGAGTAAGATCACAATTAATGCTAATAGGAAATAAAGAGCAAATGGAATCAAAAAGAGGGAAAATAATCAATATTTGTAAGTTAGAGAAAACACCATAGCAGTTAACAATTACTGCGTGATTAATGGTTTTCTGAATGTTGTGCACTAACTCATTTAGTTATTTAAGTGCCCTCATAGAGGAGATACAACAGTTCTCCCTGTTTTAGGAATGTGCCCCCTGAGGCAGAAGGGACTGTAGCTAAATTAATTCAATCTAGGGGGCTTACAAATTTCAAAGTATCCCTCAAAATACCTACAGATACTGAAAAAGTACCTATTTCATATTGTCTACAAATATAACTCATTATATTTCCACCTCAATCTGGCGATGTAGGTGTTTTCATACCATCTTACAGATGAAAAAAACCGGGACATGGTTAGGTTAAGTCACACTCACAGTAAGCGATTGAGCCAGAATTTGCTCCCAAGCAAATCCAGTTTCCTTTCCAAATAACTGAAAGTTGATTTTAAAAATATCTCCATGTAGACCAAGTGTTTTCTCAAGCATTGCTACTCTTGCTTTTATGAATTATTGGAAACCTTTATAACTATTGATTTTGGCAGGCTAGTTCACTTTTCCTCTCTGAACTTCTTTCTTGAGTGTAGAGGCAGGACTGAGGGATTTATGGTCTATGAAGTGTCTTTCAGTTTCTCAGTCCTGTAAACAAAATGGCTTTTGGTATAACATGTCATAATTCATGTCTTCCTTTTGTGTGGTACTAGGAATTTAACCCAGGTTCTTCACACTTCTCTTTTAAATGTTTTTGTTTTTGGAGACAAGGGCCAAGTCATTAAATTGCTGAGGATGGGTTCAAACTTCTAATTTTCTTGTCTCATCCTTTTTGCTCTAACGTCATAGGTGCCAAATCTGAAATGTATTATCTGGTCAGACTCAGGTGGAGATAGACCACTTGGCCTATAGATAAGAATGTCCGATAAGGAGAAATCAGTGATGAGGCTGCCTAGAATTGTACTTTTCAGGCCCACTGATTACTCATTTCTCCAATTAGAGCCTTTTATTTTTTCTTTTTGTATTTTGCCTACGGGGTCAAAGGAGCTGCTTAAGATATACTAAAAGAAAATGATGTAAATACTTATTCCCTGAAAAACTGTGAGCAAATGAGTAGGTTTGGAGCTAAGAGGACAAAAATCCTAGAGGAATAAATACTGGATAGCTGAATTTGCACTGCAGCTTCCCGAGCACCGTGGCCGAGTACCAGGCAAGATGTGACCAGGCATATGGGGCTCTGTGTGTGTCTATAAATCCTGTATTAGTGTGTGTCAGATAGGTAATGAATTGCAAAATTAGCACCAGGCTGTAATGAATATGTTAAATAAGGGGAAGGAGACAGCTAATTTAATATAAGAAGGTATTAAAGGAAAAAATCACAAGTCAGCAACCTAATTTGGCCATAATCTATAAAGACTCAGGAAATCCCAAGGGTTGCATTGACACAGTGGAAAATGACTATAACGAAATCATTGGGTTATTAGGCTTGTGAAATCATACAGTCTTAACTTTGCCTTCTGCACTGTCTCTAAGAGTGACTTTGGATAGCAGTGACTGGGCCCATTTTTCAGGTCAGCTTACAGTGAGATTATGGAGTTACCATTCCAGTGATTACCTTATCCTACTATAGCAAAAAGCCATTGAATATCTAAGCCCTTCAACTTAATCTTCAGCCTGTTCTTAAGAAAGATGAAAAAGGGTTATGTCACCATCTACCTAAAAGACCTTTGCATTCTTGGAGCTATCACCAAATCACCTAATAATCTCTTTCTTTCTGAGATAATGTATTTAGTTACTTCAATTTCTCTTTATTTGTGTGGTTTTCTTCCTTAACTATATGTCTGGCAACACAGCAGAAGACCAAATCATTTATAAGACTCATAGAATCTGTACACCCAGAAAATGACCTTCATCATTTAACACTGACTAGAAGTGGAGAAATAAACTTGTGCCTACAGGGGATCAAGGGTGTTGTGAATAAAAATGAGTCCCCGGACCAGTTAACATTTCTTGCAAACAAACAGGAATTTTTTCTTTTTTCACTTGTCTAGATGTTAGTCTTTAATGACAGAAAACCTTAATATTCTCTCAAGGATTGATTATGAGAATGAATCAAGTATCATTTGAGAATGTTTAATATGTCATTAATATGATGAGCACCATTCATGAATCACCAATCTTCAACCTGTGTTGCCATGTGGCAATTAATGAAAGCTGCTGACATTATTAATTTGAATCAATATTTACAATGATCAAATTTCTAACACTTTTGTGTGTTGTCCACAGGAATGTGACCTGGAATAGTTTAGCTATCCCAGATACACATTGCTCACCAGAGCTAGAAGAAGGCTACCAGTGCCCCGCAGGATTTAAGTGCATGGACCTTGAAGATCTGGGACTTAGCAGGCAAGAGCTGGGCTACAGTGGCTTTAATGAGATAGGTCTGTTTTACTAGTAAAACACCATTTTTCAGTTTCTATTTTATGATGTTTATGCAATAGAGAGAATAATTGTATAATTAAAATTTCAAGTAATGATTGCCTTTAGTTAAAGGAAACATAAATTTAATTTTTAATTCCATTATTTTACCCTACAGTTTGCAGTATACAATGCTGTATATTTAATTGTGTCAAAATAGAGTTAAAGATCTCTCGTTTTATGTGGCTTTGATTCCCAATTATAGCATTTTAAAATATTTGTTGAATAAGTTTTAGAGTTGTTGACTCAGACATAAACAAGATTTGCTTTTTTCTATGTGTAACTACTCGAGTAGGAAAGGTAAGTCTTAAATACTCTAATAGTAAGAATCTGTGAGTGTGGGAAAAATGCTCTGGAACAGAAAATAGCTAATGAAATACTTAATATGCATCAGCTTTGTGACAGATATCCAGAAATGCTTGCACATGAGTGTGATGTCCCAGATGTACACATTTCTTCTTTGTGTATCTTACTTAGTCCTCAAAGATGCATGGCATATGCAATGAAGGACATTGGCATCTGTCATTTCATTGATACATTTATATTTCTTATATCTCATTATTAAAGAAAAAATAAGAAAATTCTAAGCAAATATCTTAAGCTTTGAGAGTTGCTACTAAAAAAAGTTGTTTAAGTACTATCTTTTTTCTTGAAATGCCAAAACTTTATATATTTAAAGGGATTCCAAACACCTTTACTCAGAGCCTACAGGAAGAATCTTTCTACGTGTAGTGGAGTGTTCTTTTGGAAGCCAAATTTAGTTTTCAACTTTTCATGTGGTTTTCTGTCTCAATGGAAACTATACAGTAGTAGAGTCCACAGCCAGGGGAGAGCGTTGGCCCTTATAAACCACAGTGTCTAGTGGTACAAACTTAGTCACAAACCTGCCACATTCCAAAAAAAAAAAAAAAAAAAAATGGCTGCTGAACATAATCTTGTCTGTGCTGTTTACTTATTTGTTGCTGGGACAAAATCACTGGCATCCACAACTTAAGGGAGAAAAGATTTATTTTTCTCAAGAAGGCCTCACATAGTCCATTTATGGGCAGCTGGCAGTGGTGGAAGCACATGGCAATGTTGTAGATAGACAAAGACAGTTTACCTCATGACAGACCAGAAGCCAAGTGAGGGAAGAAGAGGAAACCAGCGTATTTCCTGCCAGGTCATATCCCAGTGGTCCATCCCTGCTGGTGGGTCAAACCTCAGCGTTCTGCCCCTTCTGGGTTAAGCCCCAGTGTGTTCTCCCCCTTTCAGGCCACGCCCCAATGTTCTGCTCTTCCCTACAGGGCCCCGCCTTCTAACAGCACGTGGTTCCACAACTATTCCACAACATCCAGGTGTATGAGGTTTTGGGGGACCTTCCATGTTCAAACTGTGATTTCCTTCAATCCATAGCAGCTCAGGATATGTATTTGCTTCTGAGATAAACCAAAAAGTTATAGCTGTTGGGTAGACTAGAGTACTGTACTTGGGGTACAAAGCACAAATAGATAATATTTTAAGTCTCAATTTTGAAAATATCATCTCTACATTTAACTGTTATATTTTAGTGCGTCTTCTTGCTGGACTTACGGAATCCTAGTGGGATTCTATGGGTGGCATTCTTCTACCTCTGTTCACCAAGCAAGACATTCCTGGTCCACAAACTGTAGAAGCCAGCTTCACATCTGTTCCACTTATCTGTCTTTGCAATCAATACATTATCACAAAGGTACAGCGGCCTTGGTGAATCATAGCAGTGACATTCAGTATGAGCAGGAAAATCACCATTGTGTAGAAAAAGGGAGATGAGATATCCAGGTAGGAAGGCTGTGCGCCACAAGCTCTAGCGGCAACGGCAGGTGGGCAATAGACCGAGGAGCCCGATCCTTTATTTAGGGCTGGCTGGGTGAACCCATGTCTTTTGTGGAGAGTGGAAGACTTCAAGGACTGAACTACCCATGCCCCAAAAATTACCCCCATCCCTTTGAAGCCATAGCTTTCAAGCAAATCACACCCTGGCCCTGATGAATGCAGCAACCATGCCTCAATTTGAAACATTGTGTTACATTCAAGGCGAGACATTATGCTTTATGGTGACATTACAATGCCAATTAATAAAAAGGTACAAGTTCTTTATGAGAGAGAGCCTCGTTATGAAACATATTGGCTTAGGAGGACCAGATCTAGGAGAGAATTGCCCTGCCACTGAAACAGTGATCTTACTGTAGCTATACTGATGATTTGCATGTTTGTCTCTCAAGGCTGAGTTCCTTGGAGACAGAAAGTCCATCTTTTCATCTTAATGGCTCCATAGCCTCTTGCGACACCTGGCTCATGGGGAGCCCTCTGTGTGGATTCACTAGTGGACTGGCAAAGGGTGTGTTCTCTGGCAGTCTTCAGTCGTGTTTGTATTGGGAGAGAGAGCCTGACAGAGAATTAAGTTGTTCTCTGCTTGTGCTTTTCTCTGATTTTTTCTGCTTTTATTGGCAATACTCACTGTCCCTCATGACCTCCCTTTCTATGCAAGTTTAATTTAGTCTGTTTGCTTCTTTTTCCTCAAAGGATGATTAAATTAATCAACATTGTGTGGCTGATGGTTAGATAATGAAATGTTGACTTTCTAGTATAACAAATTATTTACTCACTCACTTATTTTGGAGACAGCGTATGTTTCTGTAGTCCAGGCTGGTACTGAAAGCATTATGCAGCCCAGGCTGGCCTTGAACTCACAGCAACCCTCCAATCTCAGTCTCCCTACTTCTGGGATAATGGGATTGTAGGCCTGTGCCACCATGTCCCTCTAATTTTTATGTGGTGGTGGGGAGTCAGACCCAGGTACTCGTGCGTGCTGGGCAAACATTTTAACCACTGAGGTACATCTCAGACCTACATAAGGAAAGAATTTTTTAATGGCCACTAGAGTTTAGATTGAAGAGAATAGTTTCTTGTTATTAGGCATTTCTATCAATACACAGAGCTAAATATTAATAAATTAAAGTTGTTATAGAAACAAAAGACAATATTCTCTTAAAACGAGGTGAAGAAATTTTTATTTTAGACATATGTGATCGTCTCTTTTTCCAGTAAGGTTCATAAAACATAGGTCCTTTGGTGCATATGAGTTTGGTGAATATACTTGTATATTAAGTAACTGAGGTTAATTAAAAAGGAAAGCATTTCCCTTTCTTCCCAAGCAAATGACCTGGCAAGGTGATGAATTTTTATTCACTTTTAAGTTTTATATCATGATTAAAGTTTCATTAAAATTTTGTATTTGTGATACTGAATTTGTAAATTTAAAATGTATTGAAAGCTCTAATCATTACAGAGTTCCTATAGTAAAATGGAGAGTAAAGACGTTCTTGGATCCTTAAAATCATTCAAACATCAGGGAGATTGTGAAGCAAAACTATAGTTTCCATGTTAGGGAGTCTGAAAAATTTGTAACTCAGAGGACCAGGTATGTAACAGAAAACTTCCCAGGAGGATTCTGCTGGCTGTGTACCACCAACAGAGCTAGTAGGATATCAGTATGCTAAAATAGCAGATGCTCTGGAGGACTGGAAGGGCCCCATGTTTGAGTTGTAGAATCAGCATGTGGCTAACTGTGGGATCTTTCTGAGACTCTATAGATGATAGCTCAATTAAAAAAAAAAATCTCATTACTGCAAAAAGTTGGAAGGGAGAAGGGACCCTCATTATTGTGAGCAGCTGGTAGAGAGAATCAGTCTTGAAGCCTCTCAACTAGTGGCATGGTATGTTTACTCCTTCACCCTTTTCGTTGGCGTTCGTGACTCCTGGGTTGAACTGCACCTGGTCTTCCAACAGTCTTTCTCCAGGTTCTCCCTCCAGGGAGTCCAAGAAGACCATCCCAAGAGACATTAAGCAGGAATCCCAGCCCACCTATGTTATGCGCAGTCTTCAGCACTCCGTGACCTATTTTCTAACTTCTTCTAAGTCCCTGGGTCAAGTGGTGACCGAGATGCTCATTGTTTCTGAATTCCTCCTGCCCATTTAAGTATTTTTCTTCAGCATCCTTAACTCCCTATCTCCTCTAAGATATTAACCTATGAACTTAGGGTGTCACTCCTCGTTCCATATTCCACCTGTATGGAGGGCTACACGTTATGGACCGGGTACACTTGGGAATCACAAAATCTATTTAGCAGCCATTCCAACTCCACGCCTACTAGGCATGTAGTAGGAGGCAGGTGGTAGTGAGATAGGGCAAAGAATCAGGGTGCAGGCGAGTCAGAACACCACACGGTAGAGGCAAAACACCAGCAACAAAATTGCGCTAACTTAGAGAATTTGTTTTGGGCTGGAGGAATGGCACCGTTGTTAAAGTGTTGACCTTGCAATCACTAAGGCCTGAGTTCAATTCCCCAGCACCATATAAAGCTGCGCATGATGGCACACACCTGTAACCCCAACACTAGGGAGTCTGAGGCAGGAGGTTTGCTGAGTTCAAGGCTAACCTGGGCTACATAGTGAGCTCAGGACCAGGCTGGGTTACAGAGCAAGACCCTGTCTCAAAAAACAACAAAACAACAAAAAGGAAACACGAAAAGAGAAAATTTGTTTTGCTTCCATTTTCTAAAAATGTTTCCTTTGGGTAACCCCAACACAAAAATTAAAATATGAAATGTAAGTAAGTTAATATAAATAGGATTCATGTGTTGCAGTTTTTGAACTGAAATTAATGTTACAAGAAAAATTATGCAGGCAATATATTCAATGTACAGGTGTACAAGTGTCCCAAAAGTCACTATACATAGAAAAAAAGAATGAGTTTTTGAAACACCCTGTACTCCCAGGCTCTTCCTTTCCCTGTGTTTTTGCATGCTTTTAAACAAGGTGGGTAACCTGACCCACCAAGACAGTGATTTCCTGAACAGCAGTGAGGTGTAACTGCTGGAATTTGCAGCTGGAAAAGTCAGAGCAGCCCCATCTTTGTTTACTGTTCTGTGGGTGGGGAAACTAGGCATCAGAGTGAACAAGGTTAGGTGGTTAGAGTTTTGAGCTCAGGCAAGACATAACTGCAGTGGCTATATGCACCTCTCATGGTTTGTTGATGCTGCTCTGTGACTGACTCACTGTCTCCATCCAACTGTAGTCCAGTTTGCATCTGTGCTTACTTCAGATACAAACTCCAAAGATAATTTGTCAAAACAATGAATCTTTCCCTTAGTTTTTTAGTAGAACATCAGCATTATTCACCTTTGGTGAGGTACTAGTGAGGATGACTGTCCAAAAAAAATACAGTGTGCCATTAGAAAAAAGCAACACCACATCTGTCACACGTAGGAAAGAAATCACCACACACATGATAACCTGGCAAAGGTACTTGTCATAGTCTTTCAGACAAAAGTAGACTTGTGGAGCAGAGGATGAATTCAAAGCCATCCAGAGGGTGGTTTGAACTCTTCCCTAATTGTACAGTCGGGTAAAAAAATAAAGCATGTTCAGTTTGGAGGAAACAACCCAATGGGTGTTGTTTGATAATAAAATTCATCCTGGAAAAATCACTTAGGAAGTAATTAGACATAAGACATTTTTGTTATTGGCCTTTGACTCACAATAGCTAAGCACTGGAGACAGCCTAGATCCCCCATCAGTGGATGAATAGGCAAAGAAAATATAGGATTCCACAATGGAATTTTATTTATCCATAAAGAAGGATGACTTCAGGTTATTTGCAAGAAAATGGATGGATCTTGAGACTATAGTGTTAAGTGAAAGTTAAGTACTGAATGAGAAACCCAATTACATATAAAGAGTAAGTTAGGAGCTGGTCTTCTGGAATAGGACGAGGGAAGCAGGGGAATGTGGAGGAGGTATGGGAGGGGAGGAAAATGGATTGAAAATAGATCAAAATAATATATATAATTTCCCAGAATGAATGTACATTTCATGTGTTGGAAACATATACCAATAAAAAATTCAGCTCCTCCAAAAATAAATTACAAGTTAAAGCTCCCCAGTAGCAGAGAACCCCAGCATATTAAAATCTATGTAATGAATCTGAAGCAGCCATTACAGTCAAATAAAAAAATTATAAGAACAAAAGACAAAACCTCAATTTTAAAACACTCAAAATAATTTATAAGCCTGATTGAAATAGCTAATATCAGAAGACGCCCATATGAGATCAAACTGTAAGTCAAGGCATTCTGGAAATAGCAAGTAGGAGACATGTTTAAATAATATGTTCTTATGTATACTCATGAAAAATGGGGGAAATTGAATAAAGAAGCAGTATGAGCTTTTAGTACCATACACACTGACTATAATGGCCCATTTCTCTACATTTAGATATAATAATCCAAGATAAAGCCAGTAAATGAAGACTGCCATGTTGTGATGGTGACTAATTGTCCCACAGACTGTCTTTATTGTTGTAATTACTATCATTAAAATGACAACAACTGCTACCACTTATTGATTGTTTATTATGTAACTGGCAGCTGGCAAATGATTCTCCATTCACTCACTGCGTTTTTAATCTTCCCAAAACCTCTAAGGTGTGTTTATCTCCACTTGGTAAGTGAGGCCAATGAGATAAGCAAGACGTCTTGCTGGCCCTACCTAGAGCCAGGGCTGCTGGCCTGGCCACTGAGATAGAAGGTTAGCTTCAGGCTACAAACTCGTTATCTATGAAGTCGGCCATGAAGAGCTCTGTTCTGTGGCTTATCAGGACAGCTGGCCCCTGATGGAAGTTTATTATGATAATAGACCAGATACATCCTCCTTCATGGTGACCCACTAGGCATCTTCACCTTCTCTTGTCCTGAAGTCTTTAGAGCGAGGTTGCCTGTGAGAAAGAATGACTTGCACTGAAAACTAAGAGCCCCCAGTGGTTGGCCATTAGCTTCCAGTCTTGTCCTATGTTCCGTGTGACACAGAATTGTTACATAGAGGAAATGCATGTAACCCGCACACAGCTTTTTGTATACTTTAAGTCATTTCTGTATGACTTACAATGGTGTGTACAATGTGTACTTAGTAAGCTGTGTCATTTAGGGAATGATGACCAAGGGAATCATCTGTACCTACTTAGTATAGACACAGTTTTTCAAGTATTTGGCCCTCGTTTATTTAAATCTATGGGTGTGGAATTCATGAATATATAAGGCCTACTGTGCTATATGTTAGTTATGTAAGAATATAAATATAAAATATATGTGTACCTGGGAGGCAGTGTAATTTCATTAAGTGTTAATTGAGCTGTAAACATACAGGCAAGGATTATAGACCTGGCAGCAAAAATGGGTAAATATTGTTTTAATACAAAGTCAGGTGATAAACATGAAAACAGGACAAAATGGAATGTAGAAAGGGTATGGGGGGCTCTTTTATGTATTTGGGTCATACTTAACACTTGAGTTAAATTCGAATTCTGATCATAGAATATATGTGTAAAACATAAGTAGTTCATACCTACGTGCATTCATTTCTCCTGTGTATCTGAATTTACTTTCTCTTAAGTTTGCTTTCTGAGTTATCACAAATTAAGAAGGAATTTCATCCAAACCAATTATGAAAATGCAGATTAATTAATTTCTTTATTAGACCTCTGACACTGGGAGTATTAACTTTATAAATCCTCTTTATTTAAAAAAAAAATACAGCACTGCTGTTATACATCTCCTTCCTGAAGTATTAAGTAGAAAATGGCAGGTTTCACCTCACAGAAGTCAAAATGTGGACTTTCATATGGTTGTATGAAAAGGTGATGACTTTTAATCTTTGTAAACTTTTTCTGGCTTCATCAAGTGAATTAAGCCTTTCAAGAATAGGCAAAAAAATTAATAATCCTGCCAGACTCTCAGATTATCCCAAGTCACTTCTAAAAACCACTAATGCTCAGATTAAAATTTGCGACTGCTGTTTTTTCCAAGCAAAATACTCTGCTTGGTTTAATGGTTGTATACCTTACAATGTTTTCCTCCTTTACCTTTGGGTTGTATTCACCATAACAATTCAGCTTGGTAAATATGGAGATACAGTAGCAGTGGTCACTTACGGCACTGGTAGTATTCTGTGCTGAGAGCTACCTCTGTATCTTGCTGAAATAAAAATGACAGTGTACCCACACACACAAGTTTTTAATGTTTCAGTTTTGATACAGGATACGCTTGGCTTTAAAATTGCTCCATGTATATTTTCTTGGCATTCTATTATTTTTATAATTTTCTCTTATATCTTGTATTAAATATGGACATAAAATATGAAAGGAAATTACTTTTATTTAAATCATAATAGAATGTAAATTGAGCTTTACCGACGCTGCTGCTAAAAAATTGAGTCAACCAATGGAAATGTTGTTAAATGGTATTTCACGCTGTGGTACATGATCTCAGATGAAAACTTTAGAAATGAATTGCAAATGAAAATTTATGATTTCATGTCAATGATGATCTATTACAGAATGTGTCTTTTTATAGCAGTTGTAAAAGCCACAGTTGAGCCTAATTTGTAAAATATTTAATTGAGATTTATAGTGCTTTCTGGAAAGTTGCCAAAAACGTTGTTTTACCTAAATTTATCATTATGTTTAATGATGCCACTGGAATTACTTATTGATTTTTATGGAAGCAAAAACTAGGACCATAGAATTCAACCATAAGTGCTTGTATTTGCTTTAATCAGATGATCCTATATTTGATCTCTGGAATAATCCTTTATTATGGGGCAGAGATCTGAATATTTTTGTTAAATAAAGGACAACATTAGGAAACTTCACAGAAATAATTGTTATGAAAATCGTTAGTCAAAGAGAGGGCTTTATTCCTGTGTCCTGGAGAGGTTATAGCCAAAAAGCTTATGTTTGGTGTTTTTAAAGGGACTAGGTCTTTGAGTGTAATTAAATTTTCAAATAAAGGTCACAGACTTACTTAGAAATTAAACGTGCAGACAGTGTTCAGCATGATGGAGCAAAAAAAATGGATTTATAAAATAGAAATTGCAAATGTCCTTAAGAAGAGGTAGCTACTGTCTAGTGTCTAGGGACTGTTCAGGAGTCCTTGTCTAGTGAATGAGAAACAACAGAGGCTAGAGTGGGTTTCCGTCAAACAAGGAAAGAAATTTAAAAAGTGGATTTCAAGCTAGAGGGGGTAGTAAGAAGCTTGCCTAGCATTTATGAGGTGCTGACTTCAATCCTCAGCACCACGAAACAACACCAATAATAATACAATGGTACGTTGGTATTCATGGGTTCAATCTTTAGCACAGTAAATAATAATACTAATGATAATAACAATACAGTGGTACCTTGGCACTCATCACTAATTGATGCTTGGAGACCCAACAAGTTCCCAAAACAATAAGTACTAAACAAATTCTTTTCATGGTAACTTTCATCACCTTTCCATTCTATCACAGATCATCATTGAAGTTAGATCATACATCTTTATTTGCCATTCATTTCTAAAGTTTTCCTCTGAGGTCACATACCAGAGCATCAAATACATTGTAATAACATTGCAGTCAGATGAACCCACTTGACACTGCCGAGTTCTGCCTGGTGCATAGGGCACCAAAGAACCAGTGAGGACCTGAGCACATATGTCCACATTCAAAATAACGACCAAGTCAAAGGATTCTCAAAGTAGCCAAGCATCAGGACCTGATGGTGAGGAGAACAATAAAATAAAAAGTGGGTGTCTGAAATGGAAAGTAAACTTTTAATATTAGATATTGAAGACAGTACTGGAAATATTTAGTGGCTCCTACATAATCAGTATCTTATAGTTATCTTTTAAATATCTGAAATTAGAAAAGAAATTGTTGAAATAACATGAGATTTAGTGAATAAAAATGATAAACTCTGCCATCTATAATTTCTTCCCTCCATTCGTTCCTTCCCTTCTTTCCTCCTTTCAAGTGTCGTGTTATTCTAATACAATGCTTTGTATCCTTTCCTTCCAGAGAGACATTTAAGGGTTTTTTTTTTTTTTACCATAGCACAGATGCTGTGTTGATTTGAACACACATGTATAAATCCTGTGTGCATGTATGAGTACTCTTCAGAAAAGATACCTGGAAACATTTTCAGGGCCAAAAGAAATGCACATTTTTAATAGAATAGATAACTGGTGATTTGCTTTTCAAAAAGATTTTAGGGGTTCATAATGCTGCGCTTACATTGGGAGAGTAGGTTGGGAGTATAGCTCAGTAGTAGAGCGTGTGTTTCTCATGCACGTGGCCCCGGACTCATGCCTCACAGGAGCAAGCACATACCCACACCCACACACGTACAATTATCTGTCTATATGGATGCACGCACCTGCGTGTGTGCATGTGTAAGCAGAGGAAGAGTACTATTTTTAGTTCTGTGTAAACACTAAAGGAAAAATACCCCAGTCTGTGTGTGCTCTGAACTTGACAGGAGACCCGTGGTCGGCTCTCCTCGCTCCTGTGTCGCCCCCACCCACCCCTTCCGGCAGCCCAGGATGTGCCCTTGGGAGCTACTTCCGCAGCTTCCCAAATGTATCCGGAGCACTTGTCCTTCTGTGTGTGAGCTGGGACAGCTAGGCTTGTGCATAAAAGCCACGCTCTGTTCTATGTCCCACAATCGTGTGTCCATGAGTGAAAGTGTAGTGTGTGTTTGGCGGAGTCAGGATGTATGCGTGTGTTAGGGGTGTGACTTTGTTCTCTCTATTACATCCTGAGATCCCACGTGCTTCAGATAGGAATAAAATTTCAGGTGCGTCTTTAGAAGTCTTTTTTTTTTTAACCTGTCATTGACTTGGATATATATTGGGGGACCAGCCGACTGCCTTCAGGAGAATTTCATATTAGATACATTATCAAAATCATTACTCTGTGGAAATTTTTTGATTGAAAATGTAAGCAAAATTCAAATATAACTCCACTCTTTGTGTTCAGTCATTATGTTCAGTGATTTGGCTTCTCTGTTAAGTCAGATATGGGCAGCAAACGTGAATAGATTCACACAAAAGTCTTACATGGTCAGTCGAGGAAGATACTGGTGAGGAACACAGTGGGGCATAGTTCCCTGGACATTCAATCAAACTAAATGAACTTTGAAAACTAATTAGTTGTCACGAGAAGGAATAGTCTCATTTAGGAAAGCTCTCACACAGTCTTACCTCAAGGCGGTGGGCAGACATTGGGTCACAGTCTGGGAGTGCTGCGTAGTTAAAGCTGTGCTGAGAACAGGAAGAGCCTCCTTCAGCCCTGGTCAAAGGCCGCAACCCCAAGCCACGCGGAAGATGGTATCCATCCAGGGCAGGCTGTGCAGGAAAGAATCCGTGCTTCTTACCTGCTTCTACTCCTTAGTTCCCACATCCTTAGAGCAGTACATATCTAAAACTGACAGTACTAAAAAATACTAAGTGAAATTAAAGTGATGATAAATGTACTAAATAAACCATAAATGGTTAATAAACATTAAGTGCATTTTTAAAACCAGTAGTGACCACTGCAATTGTTAATGTAGAAACAATAATTGATCAGGTTTCTTTTCAATAATAAGTAGAAAATAAGAAGTTAATGTATTCTTATGAAAAAGTAAGAATTTCTAGAAAATATGAGATGTAAGGAGTGGTAGAGCACTCCGATAGGCTCAGCAGTCTGCAAGGCTGTGGCAGGAGGGTTCCAAACTGGAGCTCGGCCTGCGCAACTTAGCTACTTAGCTAGATGCTCGAAATAAAAGGGAGAAAGGGCTCAAGATACAACTTGGTGCAAAGTCCCAGGGGTCAATTTCCAGTTCTGGGGGAAAAAAACAAGATGTATTCACACATTTATTGCACATTTTTTGTTACATAGGCACTGAAAATATAATGATGGAAAATGGAAATAAATATAAGCAAGTTCCTGCCCTCAATTAGAAATGATAAAAAAGAGATGAAGGTGAAATAATTTGAGCAGAAAAGGGTGACCTTTCGCTTGCACTTGACCTTCAAGTGTGCAGTGCACATGGAAATGGGATCAGGTACCCATATGTCACTTGCAAACTTATTTTTAATACAATTATATTAAAGTGGAACTTGAATATTTCAGGTTGTCTTTTCTCACATTTTGGAAATCTGCCTTATTTCTGGGACAGAGGTTTTTATAGTCTCAGTAATGGAAAATACTGTTTTAGGATTATAGTTTTATTTTAGCCTTTGATAAGTAGAATATGCAGTGGCAGATTGAGGATGTCATCTTTACTTTGTGGCTGGTCAAATATTCTCACTTCTCATGCACTTTTCCGTATACATTTTTGATTTATCATAGGTTTGATTAATCACTCAACTGAATGTAGATTTCTCAGTTTGTAAAAACCTTTGAAATTATCACAGTGTGTTATGGATCTATTATTGCCAATAGCATTCTACCCATGAGTCTAACTGTAGTGCTTTTGTTTGGGTTTTTGTTTTTCTTTTACGATCTGTCTTTCCCTCTTTGGTAGCTTTAGAAACTTACTCTTCGATAGTACTATTTTAAGTCTTAATGTATGTCTCGGTGTAGGTCTTTATTTTGTATTTGCTAGAGACGCCCTTGTGTGTATGACATGCATACCTTTCTTCAATTCTGGATGATTTTCAGATAATTATCATCTTAAATCAAATCTCTCAATTTTTTATTTTCCAGTTAATTATTGGTTAAAACATATTCTATCTTGAATGTCCCAATGTCATGTTCTTTAACATTCTTTGTTCTTTAATTTATCTTCAGTATCTCTTTTTAGGTGCCTGGTAAATCTCAGGTTGTTTTACAGGTGTTTTAGAATTGCTTGCATATTTTTCATTTCAGTTTATTTTATAAACTCTTAGTAATTCTTTCTCTCTTTATGTGTATGTGTGTCTGATTATCTATTTGACTTCTTTATTGGATCTTTAATTCTAAACTCTATAATTTTCATATATAGAATTTCTATTCCATTCTGTCTAAAATTTTTCTGTACTTCTATTATTTTTATTCTACCATATTTCAGAAATTTTCTCTCTGTTCTTCACCATAATCAATGCTGGAAGCACTTTTACTTTAGAATTTCCTCCTGATCTTTCAAAGTTTCCAGTTCTCCTTTGTAATAGTTCTTTTCCTGTGAAGATAGTAATTCTTTGCTGCAAGCCTCTCTTCAAGGAAGGATTCTTTCTGGAGAATTTGACCTGAGTTACGTCTTGATTTGTGTTGTTTGCAGATTCAAGGATAGCATCATTTTGGGTCGATTCTACTAATTTTGAGTCTGGGAGAGAAGAGGTTATTGGACTATTTGCACCATAGAAAACAGTGTAAATTTGGACAGCATATTTCAATTGGCCCAGAGGAAAGGGTCTAATTTTTCTTAAGAGTTTCCTACCCTTAATATATGGGCTCAAGCTATTTTCTGCTTCCATGAACTGGAAGGTAGGTTCTCCCTGTCTCCACGTGCAATTCAGAGCTCCTTTTTGAATCTCCACGTTGCAGAGGTACATCAGTACCCTCTTTCTGTGCTGCCTTAAGGAACTGGTGACTCCTGTCCAATGGATGCAGAAACCCTGGGGTGTTTACAGTGACAGGCAGATCATCGTGGCCTAGTTGCTGCTCACAGCTCTGAACTACTATTTTCTTTAATTCTCTGGCTGTCGAACATTTTGCTCACACAGGATTGGTCTATTTATATATTCAAAATTATTCTCTTGTTGATATGAAGATTGATAAGCAGTGCCCAGAAAACTGTCCTCTAGCTCTTGGGTTTGTTTTCCGCTAGTTTTAGAGTTGTTATGTAATGATGCAATTTTTCTTTCTTTGATATAGCTATTATTTATATTAATTTGCATCTTACTACGTGGGTGAAGTTGGATAATTTTCTTAACCTTTCTAGCCTATAAAATAGAGATAAAAATACTGCATGTCTCACAGGATCACAAGAAGAATTAATTAGTCTATTCTTATCCTCATGTCTAATGAGTTCTCAGTAAAATTTAACTATGATTATAATTATCATCTTTATGAGGTATACAATTATTAAGTGAATGAGTGGAGGGATTATGGGGTGCAATTTTGGGGTCACACAGATAGAAACTGGAAGAAGTAGGAACAAAGCCTATCCTGGGTCTGCATGCATCTAACTGGATCTACATGGCGTCAGGGTCCTCATTTCTTGGCAAAAACTCATAATTATATAGCCCAGTTTTTAAGTAAACTCTGATTTCTCTGCCCTAATATATGCTGTGTTTACTGATGTATTTGTTTTCCCATGGACGCTTGGATTGAGAATAAAGTGTCCAAGAATATTTAACTATTTCCTGCCCTTCTTCAAGGTGCTGCCAGCGAAGCTATTGCTGAGTTCAGCTGCTTCCTCCTCGTAAGCCTTTGAAATAGTCAACGCAATGCTAAAATGAGCAGTCAGCAAGTCAAATTCTGATTACCACCTGTTTTTATAAAGTTTTATTGCAACAGCCTGCCCATGCATTTGTAGAGGGTTTGTGTCTGCCTTCTGCCAAGGATAGTAGAATCTAGTAGGACCACCAGAAACACCCATGTCCACACAAAGCCAAAAAATATTTACTATGTGGCCCTTTCAAGAGAAGTTAGAAAATCCCAAGACTTGAATTTTTAAAAAAAGGCCTGTGTTTCCTTTCTTTTTTTTTTTCAATAATTAAACCCAAGTCTTCACACATACTAGGCAAATACTCTACCACAGAGCTACACCCTTAGCCCAATTTTGTTTATCCCATGTCATTCCATAGCTGCCTAGCTAATCCTTTCTAATTCTTATATTGAGCTCTTTTCTATTTTTCTAAGCCCTGGAAACTCAGAGCCACGATGCATCTCTAACTTTTGTATGTTTTTGAACATCCAGTGCTGGTCCTAACTTCCCCTTGTCAATATACCTTGAACTCTAAATGTACAGTTGAGAAAAAGAGATTATTCTGGTTGAGAATATCCCCAAAAGTGATCATCTTCTTCCACCTGTCTCTCACAATTATAGGCTCTACCTATTTTCTTTAAATCTGTCATTCAAATTTAAGTAAGGAATACTTAACAAGTGGCTGATAAGCTAGACAAAGAGTCCATTAAATCTTGGTTAGATTTGAATGGTTGAAGAAAGTTCTCATGAAACCAGAATCAAAATGCTAGATATCATCTTCCCTAATACCATGTGTTAGCAAAGAAACATTACTTGCAAATGAGACTCTTATAGTTTAAATATAAAATGTCCCCGAAAGTCTCATGTATTTGGAAGGTGATTGGATCAGGAAGGCAGTATTGTCATTGGTGGACTCATCCATTGATGATTTCATCTGTTAATTAGGAGGTAGGCTTGGTTGGGAGAGATTGGTCACAGGGAACATGGCCTGGAAATGTTCCTTCTTGTCCTGGTTCACCTCTCTCCTTCCCTGGATGCCATGCTGTGAATAGCTTTCCTTGGCCCTTCTATCATTCCTGTTTGTGGCTTGGAACCTGCTGACCGTGCATGGACTGAGACCTCAGAAACTGTGAGCTCAGGTACATTTTTTTCTCTTTTAAGTGGTAAATGCCAGGTACTTTGTCCCAGAGACAGAAAAGGGTCTAAGACAGAGAGAGACAGAGAGAGAGAGAGAGAGAGAGAAGTAATTATATGTATTACACTAATAAAAATAATATTAACTACCATTTTAAAAGTAACCAAGTGACCCCAAGATCACGTCCTGTAGTTAACTATTTACCAGGGTGAAAAAAGAGCCTCGCTTCTTTGGCACACTGTCCCATTTGGCTCCTCTCCCATCAGGAGATGAATGTGCTTCTCCTCACCATGACTCTCAGTCCTGTCACTTTCTATGACTTTCAGAGTGTAATAGGATGACACAGTTGTAAAGGCGGGGTCTTAGAGAGTCTGTGCCTTTCTTTATTGTTTATTTGAGAACTGTCCTATGATAACCCTGGAGAGAAGCTTAGTCTAGCCCAGAGAAAGTAAGCAGAGACAAGCTGAGACCCACACTTGACAACCAACCTCCAAAGTCTGACATTTGTAAGGTCCTCTCAGGCTGTCCTGCCCCTGTTGTCCTGCTAGGCCCAGCTGGAATCAGCAAAGCGTCGCTCCTCTTATACACGTGATTCCCAGACTCATGAGCCAAAAAATGGTGGTTATTTTGAACTATTACATTTTGCAAAGATTTCTTAAACAGCATATTGTTAAAAAAATGTATTTTATTCCAGTTGACTGGAAGTCATAACATTAAACAATATAAAAGCCTATAAAATATATTGATGTTAATACAACTGAAAATTCATATTTGAAATCTATGCTCTCTAAGAAAGTCTATATTTCAAAAATCAAGATTACATAATCTGTATTTTTGATGACAGGGTTTGTCTAGGAGATGTAGTTTACCATTTTGGTATACTTATTGAAAGTTTTTAATGAGAATGTTCTGGAAAATCTGAGATGTATAGTTACCAAAGTGATGATTGTAGTTAGTCTTCAAAAGTTCATTCATTCGCTGGTTCATTCAGGCTGAGAATGTTCATTAAGAACTAGTTATATATTGAGGACTATGTTTACCACTGAAATATACTAGGAAAGCTGAGAGGACAGGAGATGGATGACATTGTATTTTTAGTGAATAAAAAAATTCATTTTGCTTATACATTCAGTTTCTTGTTAGGTTCATTTTCACTTAGTTCAGCTTTAGAACTCTTTAATTGTGTGCTTAATTTTTAACTTACTTAAGACTTTAAGAAGTAAATGGATAAGCACAAATTAGCTTTCAGGTTTTTTTTAAACCAAACATATAAGCAAAAACAAAAACAAATCCACATTTCAATGAATAATTAGAAAACTTAGGTTTCAGAAAACGCTCACGTTAAGCTTCCAAGTCTCAAACACATTTCTAAAACTGAACAGTTTGGTTTTCTTTTTATTGATTTAAAAGGAAAGTCTTGTGCTATCTTTTATGGTTGTTGGTGAGCTGCCTTTTATAAAGCTCTGGAAAAGTAGGCTACAGGGAAAGAAACTGAATCAAAATAATGGATGACCTTGCTTACGTAGCGTTACCATCTTGAGTCCTGGCCACACGGCATTTTAACCTCAGAGAAGATGCAGGGAGGGCTAATTAGCTTGCAGCTGTCAGGGATCAGTCTGCATAGACAGAGAAAACCAGCCATTGGAAGCAGCCCAAGCTGAGTGGTAAAGAAAAGGAACAGCTGATGGGAAAGTGAGTCCGTTGACCTTTGTGGAGAGGCTAGAGGGCCCTGGGATGATGAAAAAGGGGCCTGGGAGGAAAGTCGTGGTGGCAGGCAATACGTACAATTTGTTTTTTGTAAAAATAAGATTCAAGAATACATGAATTTTTGTAAGTATAGTGACCAATCTCCATTGTATAAAGACAAGAACAATGAATATTTATTCAGTGCCTGGATTATGCCAAGAACAGGAGAGGAACTTTGTCCTAAGTGGAGTGACTCAATGCGGGAGGCCACTCGTCGGTGTGCTAGCTCACATAGGTCATGTGGAGCTTGGCAAACGGAAACTTCTTTGGTCATCTCTATTTCTACGTGCGCGTAAAATGTTTCATTAAATCGATTAACTTGTAAACTTATCTGTAGTCTATTGCTATATGTGCAAGATGCATGCCTTTTGGTAGTAAAGTATCCTCAACTGATCAACCCTTCAGATATTTAAGCGCCATACTGCTGTGCACAGACAGGTAAGTTTCTCATGTGGTCAGGAACTAGACAAGTCAGAAAGTGAATCCTTCAAGAAAAATGATGGAAAACATAGTGCCAATTGTCAAAACATACTTAAAATATGAGGTGTGATCAAAATACATAGTGAATGTTTCAATTTTAATAACCATAACACACATTATTCGATTACATGACACTTGCCCTCTTGCTTCCAAAGCACATATCCCTCCATTCTTGCTGCCTTCTGAAGCAGTCCTGGAAGTTCTCGCTCATGTCTTTGTGATGAGTGATGACAAAACCACAGTGCCTCTGACTCCTGAGTGCCACCCAACAAAAAATAAGGCAAAAACAGTACAGCATGTGTCCTCATCCACCTTATTCACCCAACCTGGCACTGTGGGACTTCTGGGTCTTCCCCCAAGTCAAGGTGACAAGAAAGGGTAAGAATCTGGAATCAGCTGAGGATATCCAGGTGGCCACGACAGTGCAAAGACGATACTCATGAAAGGGAAACTCCAGAACTGCTCCAGAAAGTGGCAAGAACAGCGGAATAACTGCGTTCAAAACAAAGGGAGCACCTGAGGGGGATGAAAGACAATGTGTCTTCTACTATAGTGAAGATGTTTATTTAAACATTCACAGTATTCTTGATCATACATCATATGTGCATTTTATAATCTGATAAAATTTTTTAAATTCTAATGTTAGTGTTTCAAGAGGGTTTTTTTTTTTTTTGTTCTTTGTAGAAAAGGGAAGCTCACTAAAGTGTTATTCTTTGTTATTATTTTTGTTTACTTTCATCAGACCTGACCACTGTTGCATAGTAGTCTGAGTTCTGTATTCAGTCTTCTGCTGGGCCAGGAAGATGCATTGGGAGATTTCAAATTATTTGAAATGATGACGACCAAAAATGAAAAGACTATGGAGGCTATAAACCATTGTGTTCTGTACAGTGATGATTGGTGACTTTCTTGTTGCCTAGCTCAATAGAATTATGGCAGTAATGCATGCTGATTGAATGTTAATGTTGCATTGAAATATTATCAGGTTAAGAATCTCTTGCCTTGCTTGCTACAATAGGATGCTTATTCAATTTATCCAAGGCAGCTTTATGCTTCTGTAAAATAGAGGTGCCTCAGCAACTCCTTTAGGCTACAAAAGTGACAGAATACAGAGTTAGAGACATAGGAAAATGCCACATCTTACCAAGCACTAATTTTTAGACCATCTACAACATTATATCCTAGGAAAGAAATTGCAGAGATACTTCCTTTGCATGTCAAGCATGTCAACTGTTACCCTCCCTTGTCCTTCCTGAACTCAGGTGACTTCCGTTTCTGCCCCTGCTGGATCTCATCAAAACAAGTCAGCGCTTATAGATATACTGAGAGGTACATGTGAGGCTTTATGCTCTGTTTTTTGAGTTGAGCTGCTTTTATTATTATTGATATCAAAGTAATCACCAACTAAGGAAATGCAGTCTTAAAAATACATTTTGAGGAAGATGGAATAACAACAGAGGAGAGGGCCATGAGAAGCAGCACCCAAGGGCATCCGTGCTTTTACTGAATTAGCAAAATTATGCTATGTTGTTCCCATGGAGATATAAGTGTACATTGGTTGATCATAGCAACAGATTAGGCCATTAGGTTTGTAATTTATTTGGAAAATTTTGACAATACAAAGAAACTTATTCTAGTTGAGACAAATTGATATGACCTATAATTATGAATTATGTAAGCCTCATCTTGCAAGATGTTTGGCAAGTTCATTATTTACACGTCATTGCCTATTTCAGATTGTTTATTGTTAGTTGATATTTAAAATGTTGATATGACTAATAGTTAATTTTTTCATATTAAGTAAGCATAATTGAAATAAAATCACAAAATTATTGAATAATAAATAATAAAAACAGTGAGCCATGATTATTATGTAGTTTTAGGAATTTTAAGGCTTTTTCAACAAAATAATTACCTTACCTAGAATGTACACAGAGGTTTTTAACTAAATTATCTCCGCTAATATTGTAGTAGTTTAAGTAAGTGGGTTTTACTTAAATTATAAATGATTGAAGTTAGGGATGAAACTAAATAGATAAGATCATCAATTCCAACCTTCTGCTAAAACAGATAGACTTCAAATGAAAATCATATCAGACATGAAACATGATTTCTTTGATTTTCTATTTAAAGTTTTGAATTTATAACCTTAAAATATTTTTAAATTATAGGCCCTTAAGGGTTAGTCTAAAAATACCCTTTGTGGTTAAGACATTTTACACTAATTCTGATGAAGTTATAGATTATATAAATTGCCATTTGTATATTCCACACACTCAAAATGATTTCTATATTAGCAAATGATTTCACATTATCACTTGCACACTGATAACATTTATTTCGTTCTTCATGGCATAATGTGTATATGTGCATTATTAACTGATGCACATGCTAAGAACATAAGTCCTAGAATTATACATCTGTTTATAGGAATTTCTTGTATCCCATATACATTACAGGTATGACTTACATATACATACACAAACATACTCCCTAAAAGTAGGCCCCATTAATGATTGCAAAAGTAATGACATTTCAATTATAAGTTTATTGGAAAAATTGTTTGCATGAAAAAATAAGCATCTGCTTCATCTGACTTACCAATGAGAATCACAGATTTTACGTAGACATTCTACACTTGATAGACAGATATCTCTTTCTTTTTGTGTGTGTTTATTAACATTGGAGTATTAAGTATTCTTTCCTATGTCTGCTATTACAGTGTGTGAATAGTAGATAACTGGGAATAGAAAGACTGGGTAGGCACCTTTATTTTTTAGATTTTAAAAATAAATAGATACTTTCCAAGTGCTCCAAGGTACTCACATCAGCACTATTTACCTTAATGTATGTCAATATTTGATATTACTAAACTTTTAAGTTTTAGCCAACCAAAATGGAAAGGTATTTCTAGACCTTTCTAGCAACTAGTGAGGCCAGAGTCAAGTCAAGAATTTTTCCATGTGTTCACTGGCCAGTTTTCTGTTTTTTTTTTTTTCCCCTCCTCTCATGAATTACCACTCTGTATTCTTGATTAATTTTCTTCTTAGATTTTTTTGTTTGATTCTTACATATGTTCTACATATTTGACTTTGGTCTGTTATGTTAAGGTTATGTAATATTTTAAAGTTAATGAGCTATAAAATGCCCTAAACCCAGAACTCAAGATGATACGTGAAATTCTGAGCAGCTACTATATTCAAAATAAGGATTTGGTTGTGGAGGGGGAGAAAACATTACATAGTTTCATAGATAAAGGTTGATACAGAATCAAGATTGACTTTCTGTGTTTTTACCACTGTAGAAACAGTACTCTCACTTACATCGTGGTCACACCATACACAGTGGACAGTATTTCTGCTTACTGACAGATTGAATAGCCCTTTCTTCTAACACTTGGAAAAGTGTTATCTGAATGAAAAAAAGATAGGTAACCAGGGACTATGCCAAGAGGATATGAGGATCAATTAGAGAATATCTATCGTAAGGAAGATTTGGTAGCTGTCTCCATTACAACAATAAAAAAGGAAGGCGCTGTCATCTGTCAAGGAGAAGGAAGGAGCTCTGAAAACTATTACTATAATAATGGAATCTTCTGACATGGATTCCAAGAATCAGAAAGAGTGATGAAAGCCCATTCCTTATAATGGTAACTTGAAAGGCAATAAAACACCTAAGAGGATACAAAAATAAGTTCTTTTTTTTCCCTCTCCCTCATACTTTTCTATACAAAGAAAATAACTTTATATGGCTCTGGAAATAATAGCACACAGCAAGAACTCTACTTGGTAGCATTATTGAACATCTCAAGTGCCTTAAAGGAATAAAGAAAAAGAAGATTTTGGCATAGAAAATGTCCCAGAATTTGTGATTTTACTTTTAAAACAGAATTCGAAGAGAAAATACTCACCTTGATCTAAAATCAAGCCTCATGATAACCAGAGAGCTTTTCTAGTTTATAATTTATTTTAGAGTATTAAGGACTTATAACTTCCTAACTTTGTATTAATTTTGGTAAGAAGCAATTAGGGAAAGGTCAGAAGGTTTTCTAAATTTCCTCATGGCTGGAAAATTGTCCCACACATATAAAATGTGCTCCATTTTGTAAGTTGTGTTCCTCAAGATGGAGGTGAGTATGCTGAAAAAACATAATGCACATAACACTGTACTTACAGGCAGGAAGAGATGGGGAGTCAAACATTGGGGTATCAACAAGTGACTAAAGTAACTTTGAAATCATAGTTTATGTGCTTCCAAAGGCATGAAATTAAATATAAGATATTAAATATATTAGATATAGGAAGGTGATGCATATGTGTTGCACCAGTTTCCCATGATTAACGCAACTATTGTATATCACAAATACATAGTAATAAGAAAAAGACATGTCACCAGGAGAAGAGTCATTCAGCTTTCTCACAGGGATGCCTCAGTACCCCCAGAGGCGGATGCTCCCTCCAAGTCCAGTATCCATTGAAAGTGCTCCATAGATGGGAAATGGCTATAGCATCTGCTTACTCTGTGCTGTGTATGCTGGTCAAGTTGCATCTGTATTTTGTAGTGAAGTAAATGTCCAGGTTTCCAGAAAAAATATATATGTGTCTAAATCTATTTCCTGCCAGTAGTTTAACAAGCTTAAATCTCTTTGATTCAGCAGGTAATCTGTTTTCTGAGTATTTTATGACTTAAAGCAGAAAGTGTCATCTTGCAGAATTATAATTCTAGTCTGGAGGACTACGATCGACTCAAACCAGCCCTCATAGCATCACTGGGCCAGGCAAGGGGTAAAGCAAAGACAGCCAACTAAGGGGAGGGAGAATGATGGGCAGGAGAGGCTCCGGGAGGAACAGAGAGGTCCTGAAGATGTAGTTTGCAGAATTTAGCAAGTTAGGGTGGGAACATCCCTATCACAACAGAATCAGGGGGATTCTGAGCCTTTCGTATGTCTAGCTGCACCCTTGAGGGGGCTTCATACACCTTGGTCTGGTCATGTCCTCTTAAGAGATGCTCTGACAAACTGCATTTCATGTCTGTGTTCCCCTTGAAGAACATTGTTCTGCAGTTTCTCCCTGAAATGGTACTCACTTTATTATTTTCGATTTACATAAGTCAGACTCGCAGCAAGGTCATCATAGCTTAATTTATTTAAAATTGAAAGGCAATAAACACTTTAAAAGTTCCATCAGATGTATTACATTTAGAATCTTAAAATTATTTTATTTTCTTTCCCTATGAGTGAAATAATTTGACTTGCAAATCTATTCCAGCAGCATTTTTCCATAGCTGGTTGTTTGGTAAGTTTTTATTTCCTCATCTCAGATCTATTGAGTTTGAAGAGTAGGCAGAGATCTCTGGTTTTGTAAATCTTTTATCCACTTTCATGAAATTCTCTTCATGCAAAACCAATCAAGCTTGCCCACTGGCATCTCCAGTCTACAAATGCACCACATATATTTGTACCTTCAGAGCTTTCTAAAAATTAAACATAGTTTTGAACTTTAGTGTTCTTTCATAGGGGAGTTATTGAGAACTGTAGTGCTTTCTTAAAACGTTCTCTGGTTTGTACTTTCCTAATTGCATATAATTCTTGTCTCTTTAGCCTAATAAAGATAAAGGGGACACCAATTACACATATCTTAGACTTAATTGCATTTTCTGCTCAAGAGTGAAGTCATTTTAGAAAATTGATGTCAACTAGATTTCCCATAGTTAAAAATTCTGCATTTCTTCACATAGATTTTCCTTAGTTAGAAACATTATCAGCTGATGACCATGCAAAATGTTAAATAGAGCAGCTCCATGCATCCTCATTCAGTTCATGCTTGGGGAATTTTAACTTTTACAGAATGAGCAGAAAGAACAAGGGGATGGCTGTCTTCTGTTGTTGATGCCAACACAGCCTCATCTTTCCTTGCATGGAAGCTGTCTAGGGACATGATTATTTTCATCTCTTGGGTCTATCCAATGTAGACTGTATCACATGCAAGTCACTATCCTAGGTATGGTAAGAAGGAGTGAGGACAGGGCAGAGCAAATTAAGGAATTTGGAATCTAGTTCAGTAAACAGATTTGTAAGAATGTACTTTAATATACCACAAAACACCAAAGTGGTGATTTTTCTTCCTCCACCCTTCCAGGGTCATCCCAGAAGAACTGACATTTCAGTATATCCAAAATAGACAGGCAGGGCGGGGGCATAGCTCAGCAGTGAAAGCACTTGCCTCCCAAGTGCGTGGCCCCAGGTTTGATTCCCCAGCACCACATAAATCAGGTGTGGTAGCATACACCTATGATCCCAGCACTTGGGAGGCTGAGGCAGGAGGATTGCTTTGAGATCAGGGGTAGTCTGGGGTACATAGTGAGCTCTGGACTAGCTTAGATTAAGAGAAAGACCTTGTCTCAAAAATAAATAAATGAATAGGAAACATCATAGCTTTTAGCAAAGAATTGAATAGATTGCATAGAGAATAAATATATGTAACATTCTCATGAATTATGTAAGCTGCAGTAAGCATAACAATGAAAGGATTACTGCCGAGCCCCTGCTGGCTCCTGAAACCTGGGGGCTCCCAGGTCTGCCTCTGACTGGTCCCATGAAGCTTGTCACTCTAGAAAAGGGTGTGAAGAGAGGGCATCCTGGGCTCAGGAGTCACATGGGTCCATAGGAGTCCCTAGATGACCTGTTTGGTCATAGACGTAGAGAGGGTGTACGAGACCAGCTAAGGTGCATCTTGGATGCTGTGCTGTGTTGTAATTCAGTAAATTAGCCAAGAAGCATGGAAAATATTCATACTATCCAGAGTCAGACCAGGAATGCCTCCAGGAGAAACCAGCTTGCTTGGATAATGGCCCTCGTGCTCATTTTTTCTTGAAACTATGAGCCAGAACAGGATCCTTAACTTTCATGATTCTGTAGTGTCTTGAGAAATTATCCAGCTTGTCTTACTTGCTTGTGTCTCGTGAAATCGCCCTTAGTGTATCCCCGTTTATAAATATTGTTTGTATTAAACGTTGTTGTTTGTGCCAACAGTTATGTTTTCTTAAAAATGCTTTTTGAGGAATCGCACAGTGGTTAAAGCACTTGCCTAGCGAGCATAAGGCCTTGGGCTCAATTCTTCAGCACCACATAAAGCTGGGCAGGGTGGTGCACACCTATAATCTGAGCACTTGTGAGGCTGAGGCAGGAGGATTGCCAAGTCCAAGGCCAGCCTGGGCTCCATAGTGAGCTCAGGATCAGCCTGGACTACAGAGCAAGACCCTGTCTTTAAAAAAAAAAAAAAAATGCTTTTTGTTTGAAAAATAAAATGAGTAGAAATAAGTGTAGAATATCCAGAATATATTTTATAAATATTTGACTGAGCAATTTCAGAGAGTAAATACAAGCCATTTAACTTGGTCCAAAACAAAATTTGACAAAGCCCTCAGGTGAGGCTGTAGGAGGAAATGTGCTAAATGTTGTGTGTTTCAAAGAAAGTGCTTGCAAAATAGCCAGGAAACTTTAGGTCAAGTAAGCAAGGCTGTCATAGCTTAATTTATTTTAAAATTGAAAGGCAATAAGCACTTTAAAAGTTTCATCAGATGTATTACATTTAGAATCTTAATTTTTTTTTTATTTTCTTTCCCTATGAGTGAAATAATTTGACTTGCAAATCTATTCCATAGTAATGTACAGAGTTATATAATTTAGAGATTAGGTGAATTTTAGGCTGTTAATGGTTCACATGGTTCCAACCCCGGGAATATTTGGAAGTCAAGGAACATATAAACTGAGCACTTTTCCTTCTTGCTATGTATGCAAGACATTAAAACAAGATTTTTCCTAAGTACAAATATGAAAGGGAGTATTCTTTACAGGGAATCATAGGGCTGACAGACTAAAACTTCCACGAAGACATCCAACCAAAAAAAATTTCATGTTTGAATTCAAGAAAATGGAAAACGTCTTTGCTAGACCTCACAGAATATTTTCAGTGCAGACTAGAAAGGTGAATGTAGAAATTAGATGTTCTTGAGAACAGGGCCTAAGTAGGTAATTTTGAGACATCACCAGCATGTACTGTCCCATCAAGGCAGAATAGAAGATGAGCCCAGAATGCTGGGCAGCTGGGGTGGCTACACTGTCCCTCTCACTAATCACTGTGAAATGTTTGGGTGCTTCTTTAAGTAATCTCTAAGCAATAAATGTAGATCAGTTGGGCCGAGAATCATCTGAATGTTAGAAGGATAATCTATCATTTGATCTGTTCACTAATTATTGTGATAAGTAGACCATGGTCATCTAGTGCTGGTTTTTTTTATTTTTTTATTTATTTTTTTTTTGGAGGGGGGATGTAAGTACTCATAGGAAAAACTTTTTGTGTCATTTTGCTTTGTTAGTAGTGCTGGGGATTGAGCCCATCACGTTTGCTTAGAGCTACACTAGTCTTTTTTTTAAAGCTTTTGAAACAGGGTCTCACTAAGTTAATGAGATGCCCAAGGTAGATTTTAATATACAATCTTCCTGTCTCAATACCCCAGAAAATTTCAGTCTGGAAATACAGGCTTGTACCACCCAGGCCTGGCTGGGAAGAACCTTTGTCAGTTAGCATTTATAGTTTAGACTATTCTTTTCCATAGCTTGTTGTTCATTTAATCATTTAAACTTATTTCTCATTTTGACCAATTTTTCTTGAGGATTACGATTTTTGTGCTAGTAGTTAATAATGATTAAACAGGCATCTTAGACAAACAATGATTGGCCTTTCTGTAAAGACTGTATCATTCTTCCCTCTTGCCATTTATAAAGTCCTCGTTTCTATCTGGAAAGCTAATTATAAGCCCTCCTTTGAGGTGATCCCGGGATAAAATGACTTCGGCACCTCCCGGCATCTTCCTGCACCATCAGCAAGAGGTTTAAATGGAAAATAAGTGATAAGTGTAGCTTTGGGTGAGAACTTAAGTGACAAATATGAGACGTATTTTTTAACTTCTTTTTTGTTGTATTTATTGTGTTTTCCTTTTTCCCGCATGATTATTGTTTTAGTATGTGGTTTTGCTACATACTTTCACTTATCTTGGGGAATTAGTACATGGACACATACATACTATATCTTAATCATTTTTACTCTTATTTTTCTGCCTGTCTTCCTTCCTCACCCGTAGGTTCCCTTCCCATCACCCCGAAGTCCACCTCCCTGTCCCGTTCGAGCTCTTTTGTTTGGCTAGGTGCATTATTTATACTTTGGGTTTCTCATGTGAGAGTGAGTGATTCTTGGGTTTTTGCAAGGTGTTAGAATCTAGTTGCTCCCTGAGCACTGTTGTATTTTACTAGAGATTGGAGAATTTGCCATGATAGCGCTAGGCAGGCTACAAAATGCAGACACCATCTGCCATGGAAAGAACACATTAGCACAAAGTCACCTGTTCTTAGGCTGGCCTGGCTTTTGCCCCAAAATTTCACATGAATTCCTTCATTTGTTTTCTGTTTCCCTGATTTATGCCGCCAGCTAGGGACTAGTAGGATTTTTTTTTAGTATGTTGCATACATGAATATTATCTGAATCAATTCTGATTTTATTTTCAATATATGTGATTATGTTTCTTTACCACTTTTTCTGGCAGTTGCCTTCCTGGACAGTAAATGATATGAGAAAATATATTTATTCATTCAGCATTCAGAATAATTTACTAAGAACTTACTCTGTGCCTAACATTTACTTGGTGAATAAATGAACAAAAAATCCTTCCTGTTGTGGAGCACCCAAACTCCGTAGAAACAATCAGATGAATAAATAAAATAAGGAGCATGCTACATAGTGATGTGTGCTAAGGAGAGAAGAACAGCCCACAACCGAGGGCGATGGGAGCAGGATTTGTCAATCAGTATGCTCTTCTGGAAGTTGACAGTGACTCTAGTCCTTCTGGCCAACACTTATGTTTCTCCTTTGACACATGCTGGATCTGTCAGTCATCCCCTTACTGCAACATGCTTTGCACACTCAGAATTTTCCCTGACCTCCACCACTATCCTTACTGCCCATCTGTGATGACCATGGATTGTGGGTTCCAACTCCTTGTGTTGGTTTGCCAGTGCATTTGATTCATGTTAAACAGTTCTCACATGTCCTTGCCAAGAATAACAAGCTCTAGGCCAAGTAGTTCTTCCAAGTATATGAATTCGATGGGTGTGTTGACTTTGGTAATGTTGGACTTTTGTGTCTGTGTGTGTGTGTGTGTGTGTGTGTGTGTGTGTGTGTGTGTGGTGTGTGTTGTCCTTAGTATCTCACCTATAATTGAACTTGTTTGCTCAGTAAGGAAAAAAAAACACTCATTTTCTAAGCTCGTTAGAACTTTGCGATGAGAAAATTAACTCTTATTCTTGAGAAATAATTTATTGCTGCATGTTGCTGAATTATGCCATTAATCACAAAACCAAACCCTGTATTTAAAAGTAACATCATATGTAAAATATCTCTTTTAAGCATTTCAAGAAATCTTAAGTAAGCCTTTATGTGACGTTAAATTGCAAATTTTTCTTGTTGTTCTATATCTATGGGGAGAATTCATTCTTTGAGCTAAAAGTTTGTGTAGAGTATGAATTCCTGTGGCTCAACATGCCAGTAACACAAATAGAGTGATTTTTTGTGAAAGAACAAGAAAAGAGCTGTTTTATGGGAAGTCATTTTGAACTTTACCTTGTTTTATTTCTCTGGACTATCAAATGCATATAAGATCCTAAAAATCTATATATTGATTGATTGATAGTGAACATATTTTTCCAAACTGACAGCTGAGTGAAGACCAGGCACTTCTGAGAACTTTGTGCAAGGGCCAGAAACTACTTTGTGTAAGAGTTGAGGAAAAGGAGAGATTCCACAAACCTAGTAGCCCAAGGAAGACACAAGCTGATCTCTTTCTGAAACCATCTTCCTGGGAAAGTGGGTAGATGGAGGAACTGTACCATGGTAAATGATCCTGGAGCTCAGGCAGGTACCTCAGCCCAGCCGTCCTCACTGTGGACCAACCAGGGTTGTCCTTGGCCTGTGTGTTTCTAACTGGGAGTTGGAAGGGGAAAATGAAGGCAGGGAAACGATTTTTGTAAGTGGCTTGGGAGTTGTCTGCACCGGGCGAGACTTCGTCACCTGACCACACATCCTTGCAGGATATCACAGCAGATCTTCCCCGCTGCTGGGCAGTCAGAACAGCCATATTCCCAGCACAGGGAAGAATGAAACTTGAGGCCCAGCCAGACCTAGCTGCACAGGACAAATATGCACTCAATTACAAATGTATTCCAAAATTGCCATCTCATTAAAATCAAAACAAAGCCATTTTTATAAAATAATTTCTTGATTTGATACTCTACTTCTCAAATCATTTAATCTGCATCTTGAAACATGGTTGTCAGAACTCCAGTTAGTTATTACTGAATAACTAAAAGGCACATTGAGATCTAAACAGGACACTCTTTCGAATCTTATGTTTTGATTGGCCTACTAGAGAAAATAATTAAAATCTTGCTTTTTTTCTTTGAAGTTGTAAATCTGGAGTTTTGTTGAGAATTCTGACCCTGCCTAAAACCATCTGCATCCACTCTTGTGAGACAGAAATCTCAGGACTGTAGAGAAAGTCAGAACAAAGACATTCCTCCACCAACACACACACCCTGAGCTGAACGAGACACGGGAATTATTACTAAACCAAAAACACCAAGAGAACCGCCCCCCTTCCATCTCCCTGGGCCAGTCTGTTTAACTTTAAAAGCAGAATTTTGCTTTCACAAAATAGGCCAGGCATGAATTTGCTCAAATTCCTCAAAACCCATCCAGGACAAGTTCCAAAAGACTCAGGCATGCGTGGCAGAGCCAAAAGCGCATGTCTGTGGGCAAGCACTTGCCCATCACGAGGCTGTTCCTGGCTTGCTCTTCTGGGCTAACTCGCTGGGGACATGTCTGAGCTTTGTGGAGTCTCACTGTCCTCGCTTTTAATAAGAAAAAAAGTAAGAGTGAACTTGCCTGGGGGCGGGGGTGAGATGGATTAAAGCATAAAAGAATACTAGCATGCAGTGGGGTGTTTCTCACCATAAGCACAGTCTAGAAATATCCCAGGGGGTCCAGTCATTACCTTTGCAGGTTTGTTTCTGGGAGTTAGGTTTCCTTGGTCAGAGTTCTCTAAAGGATCTCAGATTAACACGCTTCTGCCTAAAGGATCTCAGATTAACACGCTTCTGCTAACCTGAGGCACAGGACATTTTTCCATGACACAAAGATCTCTTTAAAGGATTCAAGAAAAGGAGCTGAGACCCATTTCTGATGGTAAATTGCATGGTGATAGTGACCCAAAATAAGCATCTCCCATCTGCTGATGTAGCCAATGTTTATCAACAGCAAACTCCAAGCCTGCCCTATATCTAGCACTTCCTGAGACCAAAGACATCTTTTCAGGCCCATACCCTACGCCTCAGAAACTGCCCGGGGGACCCCAGTTCTCCAAAACTATGCAAATGCATTTGAGAAAAGTCACTGAACTTTCCCCACACAAGGAAATTTGATATGAACTGGGGATTACACCATGAGTGTCTGGGTAGAGTGCCACTTGCCTAGGTGACCTTTGGCGAAGGATTTACCTCAACTTCAGGTGGTTTTTCTTTGAGTTTATAATGTGAGGTTCATTGTACTGAGGTGGCTACAAAGGATAAAATAAAGGCTCAGCTGAACCAATGTGTTACAAGTCTCAGCCACTTTAGTTTAATATGGTGACATTAGAACGGTTGAAAGGCTGAGGAGGTGTTAAGATGCGTGGTCACAAAATACAGTGAATGTTTAAAACAAAAAAACAGATTACCATTAAATCTTCTCAAAATACTTCCCCTTGTCATAAACACACTTATCTAGCCATTCTAATCACTTTCGGAAGCATTTCTGGAAGGTGTCCTTTTTTTTTGGGGGGGGGGGGGGTTAGGGTAGGGTCAGCCTATAGTCCAAGCTGGTCTTGAACTTGTTGTGTAACCCAGGCTCACCTCAGACTCACAGTGATCTTCCCTGCCTCAGGCTCCTCCTGAGTGCTAGGATTACAGGTGTGCATCACCACACCTGGCTAATTTGTATGTGGTGCTGAGGGATTGAACCCAGGGCCTTGTACATGACAGTGTCTTTAGGCAGCTGTTGTGA